>JAMKCH010011948.1:0-63870 GCA_023653785.1 Ophioderma brevispina | reverse complement strand
TTCTGGCCATAGTGGCCCTGCTGTTATCATTCCACAGTCAAGTGCAGTAGCTGCTATGAGATCCCAAAATCTTACAGTACATGTGGAATGGTCGAGGCATTTTCCAGACTTCATGAGTTAATGGACTATATTATAAAAAAAAGCACAGGACATATAGAGAGGACTAAATCCTTCTAGAATGTTTGAGAGTATATCTAAAGCCCTGGTGAGAGACGATGAGTCAGAGTATCACAACACATTGCTCCAATGAGAGTTTCATACCATCGTGCTCCAAGTTATAGCAGTGTTTTCCAAGTATAGTTTTTTTGAACATGCAGTATCACAGTCCCATTACATTCTTCCATATAGTGGACATATTGTCATAGTGGTCTCAGCTCCAGCAGTTTGGTCCGATTGTGTAGCGTCTTCGGTTTCCGCATTTCGTGTCCTCTGAGTTATCTAAGGATAGACAAGCTACAGCACTTTTGACTTTATATTTAGTCGACCTCCGGGCATCGGGAGTCATTAGGAGCTGGTTTTCTTCAGTTAAGACAAGTCGTCCGTGGACCGTTCCCACGTTTGGTAAATATTCTCCAGACTCTTGTAAGTTCTACTCTTTATAGTAATCTTGCTGCATCCCGCGTCGCGGCACCCAACCGTCGTAAGTCTAGTAGATTTGTTAATTAACAACTTTAATAGATAATCTTGATTATTGATACCTATTGATGTTTGAATGATGAATTTGATTTAGACACACAAATTAAAATAAATACTTTGTTTTTAAAATTTGTTAATCACGTCACAGGGTAATTGTCAGTTTATTCAAGAGTTTGGAAATCCGTATTTTTGAGTGGTTTTGGCCTTGGTCAAGGTGACCGTAACAAAATAAAGGCCGCAAAATTTAAGAGGACAACGTATCAGCAAGAGAACAATGTTTTAAAAGATTTCCTTGACATTGTAACTGTTGCCGATTCTCTAATATTGACCGTCAATTATTAACACTGGGAAGCCTGGCCCTAAAAAGGTCCTGCGTTCAGCAGACGAAGCTGAACGCAGGGAAGCCTTGCAAGGATGGTGATGCAGTGATGTGGAATGAGCTCTGTAGTCATTTGATGGAGGTTTTGTACATATGCCTCTTATAACCCTTTTTACCTGGTAGCAAATGCAATTCATGTTAAGAAAGTGTGGTTCTGATCCTGTGGTGCGGACTTGACATATGTGATCAACTCCCTGCTGATATTCGTAATCAACTTCTTTCAACCTTCCCAGTTTCTCTTTGGCTAAAGTGCACTTTAACAATCTTAGTTGGCTTAAAGATTTTTGGGGTATTTTTTTGTTTTTATTTTTTAAATGGGTGTGCATTTGTGTGGGTCCAGCTCTGTGTGTACGTGGGTACATGTGTTTAGTATTTGTTTGTGTGTATTGCGTTTTTCGATGTTTGTGGATGGTTGTTGGATAAGTGTTGTGTTGGAAGGGGTGTGAGTAGATGGTGATTCTTTTGTGGGTGGGCCAAAAGATCAAAGTTGTATTGGCCCGGTACAATCTCTTCCCTCTACATGTCAAACCCTTGTTCGATGCTAGGTGTGCACTTAGGTTGCCACTTTGAAAGTGATGTTTCTTCATCACTGTTTGGTCCTCCCTGCCAGGGTGCACTCTGTCTTTTTTGTTTTGGTTATTGAAGTTGTGGGAAGGGATGTGTTGTGACCATCCTTCTATGATCAGATTTTTTTTACAATTTGATAGTGCAATACTTTTTTTAGGTGTGTTATATAATATAGAAGTGTTATGACTATCCATCTTCGTGTGGATGTTTTACATTTGATTGTGCAATACAGTATTTGTAATATTTTTTGTTTATGTTTGTTTTAACCTTTTCATTCAAATTATTTGATCTAGTGGAAATATGTTCTCAAATATCTTTAAATTAAGTGATCATGTTGAAATTATGTGATCATATACACTGTTGTTCATGAAGTTGGAATACAATGTTTTTACCCACTCTTTATGGAATAATTCTTTATGGAACCGCAGGCAGCGGTTTTCCAGAATGTCCAGGTACACGACGCCACTGAGCCACCACCATCTTGAGTCGATTCCCGAATACAGTCATCTCGGAGGTTCTCACCACGTAATCGACGAACCCTTCTATCTTGACCGTCCATAAATACAACATGTCGCCAGTATCCGAGCTGTAATTTTCTGTGCTCCCTAGCCCAGCGAAGTCGATCAACTCTGTGGTGAACGGTTGGGCGTTGACATGTGGTCATTTGTGTTGCTCGGTAACCATGTTGAAGCAATCTCCGATTTACAGTTTCGTTTTACAGTTTCGAAATGTTGTTTCCATAGTGTTTTCTTCACAAACGACAAAGACGCCTCGTTGGCATTTTCGGGGCTCTACGGCATAGATTATAGGCGATCATCTCGTCTGATAGTCAATCGTGGTCGTCCTGGAGATTTCCGTGGCCTCAAATGACCCACCTCTCGATATGCCTGAAGATTTTATAAACCGTACTCTGCGATTCCCCGAGGAAATCAGCGACCTTGGCTTGTTTGTACCCTTCCCGTCGGAGTGCAAGCACTCTTTCGGCGTATTGGCAATGCCGTTGGACCGAGGCATAGCCTTGGGAACCTCTATGTCAGTTTTTGTTGTAACGGTAACAACCAACTTTGAAAAACGTGGGCTCTTTGCACATAGGCTTGGAGCAGGGAAAATGAACAAACAACGGACGTCTAGCCTTTTATAGCTCCCACCAAAAGGCAATAATACGTAATTCAAAATTATGCATGGATTCATCTCACCTGGGTAGTGGGGACTCGTTATGTAAGCACCTACTCTAATATATGATTACTGAGGCGTTCAAATCGAAATACATTGTAATCCCCCCGGGGCGCGGAAAAAAAATAGTCCACTTTAGGACAAACAGCGCACTTTGAAATTAAGTGATCAAGTTTAAATTATCTTGTCAAGTGGAAAATATCTGATCAAGTGGAAATTATGTGATCAAATACCTTGAATCAAATTTAAATTATCTTGTCAAGTGGCAAATATCTGATCAAGCTGAAATTATGTCATTAAATACCTTGAAAATAAGTGATCAAGTTTAAATTAGCTTGTCAAGTGCAAAAAATTTGATCAAGTGGAAATTATGTGATCAAATATTTTGCAATTAAATGGTCAATTGGAAATTATGTTGTCAAAAAGTGGCAAATATCTGATCTGGTGGAAGTTATTTTATCAATTCGTCGGGTGTATTGCATAATGACGGATGTTGAATTTTTAACATATTTATGAAATTAAGGGAAATGGTATTACATATCAAAGTCTTCAAATATGCCAAGTGTTGAAGCTTGCAAGTACTTAATTAATTAATAATCTTAATTAGAAATTTGAGACTTTGGTGTATTACATAGTGACGGATGTTGAACCCTCTGTCATAGAAGTGTATACTTGATTTCCCACCAGAGCTTTAATATTCTCATTCTAAATTTATAACTGACACAGGCAAAATATGTAATTGATTAATAAATATTGTATTACTAAAAATTTATATTATATTTATAGTTCAAAGCGGTGAATCTCGGCAATCCAATCAACATCCGTCATTATGTAATACACCAAATTGAGAAGATTCGCGATGACGTACGTTGGTTTGACAGATGTTCGGAAAACGCCGATTGCTGTATTCCATAATGACGGATGCTGAATAACGCTTTCATAAAGGGAAATTTCAACATCCGTCACTATGTCATGAACCTAATCGCCAATTTGCGTAAATTTTGGTGTGACGGATAAGATGAGTAACTTTTCCATTGTATTACATTGTATAACGAAACAATTTCATTGGGCACAGGACATGTCGACAACAGAGTCTGCAAATAATTTCATTTTTTTACGCCGGCCATGTAGAACAAAATGTCTCAGAGCAGTACAGTAAAGATAAAGTCTTATTTTTTTAGTTATAAATCATACCTTCTGAGATGATTTTTCAAGTCAAAATTGAAATGATTTTTTCTCGAATAAAATTTTGAGAAATATCTATTTCAAGGTTTGTATTTCCTATACCAACACACAGTAAAGGCAATTTTGAACGTTCCGTGGCTACCATATCGGGGTTCCCACGGGTTCCAAATTTAAAATTCACACCAGATGATGGTCGGGTCGTGTACAAAAGAAATGGGTAAACAGAAGTTTAGGTGCCCAAATTGTGATCCTAGCTGGCCTATAAAGATGAGTTCGACCAGTATAACAAATATTTTTTTCTCGGATGAGCTATAAAACTAAACTGAGGTTTTTAATAGCGCCATAGCTAATTTTCCATTTAACAGTGTTAAAGTGTTAAATGGAAAATTAGTTTTCGCGCAGGCCACTTTACGCATGGGTTATTTTCATCGATTGGTTTTGTAATTGTCTGACTTTCAAATACGCTTCTTTTCATACAAAAAATATTAAAATAAAATCAGCCAAGCCGTTAATGAGTTAATTAGTGGCGGTCCCATGGACCCCCTTGGGCAGTAACGGAAGTCTGCTGAGAATTTTTTACAAATCAAAGAACCATAACCGATTTTTTTTATGTGGAATCACAGTATCATGTGAGTAAAAATTATTATAACGATTAAAATAAATTTAACTGTCAATGGCGAAAAATGACGGTGCATTTTTTTTTGTTGCAATACAACCCCTAAAATGTGTTGTATTGGAGTCATAACATCCCTGAGAAACTTATTTAAAACAAAAATTCCAAAAATTGGGCAACAGACTATTCATGGTATAATTGGAATAATCAATAAGTAAAAGTTCATTTTCCCCCCCATTTTCACTCTTCCGATCTTTTTCTAATTTGAAAACAATTCACGATGGCGGTCAAAAAAGAATGGCGACCAAAATGGGTAAAATCATAGAATGTTGATATATCGCATTAAATACAACCAATAAAATAACAATCCAAAGTTGTTTCCAAATTGGGAAAATATTTCCATTGCCAATTTGCTTTTCAAATCATTAAAGTAAGTAATTTCCCATTTTCATGTTTTTTTTTGCCACTTAAAATAAAATCCAAGACGGTGTGTTCCAAAAAATGGGGCCTCCCAAACTAGGTCACAGATACCCTAATAGAACTAACGTTGTGATCCCATAAAAAGTTCAAACCCACAATCCATTGGAATTTGGTGCCTTGTCAGTACCCCCATTATTGTTTCAATATTAAAAACCAAATGAACGGGATCCAAAAATGGCCGCCAAATATATAAACCCTTGAAATCAATAACTACACCAACTGGTAGAAGCATTATTATTTCATTCAATCATTATTTTTTTGTAGTTGAAGAAAAAAAAAACCTGGTAGTTTTTGGCGTTTTTATTTTCTAAAAGTGGTGGTTCCCCAAGTATGGCCAATAAATAGAAATGGGTTTTTATATAGTAACTAATAACGCGTGGGTTGGTATTGGTGGCCCTCGGCCGTTTCTTCCCTTGTGTTTAAACTCCTTAGATAAACAGAAAATTTCCTCCTTTGAAATATTTAATGAAAAAAAAATGTTTTCTAACATAATTTTCTATACACGTAGCGGTTTTCCACCTGCTTATTAATCAACCTATGCTACCATAATACTTGGTAGCCTGATTCATACCATGTGCCATATTTCGGCATGCACTTCCAGCTATGTAATAATACTTGAGGACCATTTTAAATAAAGCTAATTGACCACTGCTTTAGCAAGATATCAGCAAACTTGGTGGGAGCCAAATATGGCCAGCTTTGTGCTGTAATGCCATCTAGAAATATCCAAGTTAAAAGCAAAAAAGTGTACTGTTTATGTTATTATGGACATTTTTATCACAGCTATTGACCCACCGCTTTAAATTGAAATCTGTAAACAAAGCGAATTAATTTTTATTTTTAATTTTCTTCCAGGACAACACTTGAGCTGATTCATCTAATTGCGCAGTTTCGGCATGGAATTCCCATCTGTGTTCTTCGAAATGACAGTGAGAAATGGCCTATCAATGAACAGTTGGAATCTAGCGACTTGCCCACTTGGCTTTCCCAAACTATCTAGCGAAATTTCTTATTCTTGAAAACGGTTGAACTGATGTCATACATTTGCCATACAAAAAACAACAACAAATCAGCCCAAGTACGCGATTCGGGTCCACTTGCTTTCTAAAACCTACTACAAAAACATTTTATTTCTTCTGAAAAATTCATCCTCCCATCCCTGCAAGAATTTCCGTAGACCTGAGGCAATTGTTTTAACAACGGACATTTTTATATATATGACTTGCCCACGCCTTATAACCGAACCTAATGTTTTATTAATTAATCTTTCTTTCCATTTCACCTGGAGATTTGGCCAGCGCCCTATAGTTGTTTACAAAACAATGTGCGCTTTAAGTCCCAAGGGGGCACATTTCAACTACTTTTCCCAGAAAGTTTTTTGTTTGCCAAGTCTGAAGTGATCTTTTACATGGACCCCCCTTGTTTTATTGAACTCATAAGGAGTTGATTTTTCAACTTGTTTGTCTAATCTCAGTGACGATTTTAAGATCGATTTAGGGCGCTTTTTTTTTGTTCAAAATGCCAGGGCCAATGGTAACCTATAAAGAAAAATAGTAGTTCATCGTACCCACGTTGCTTTAGAAATATGTCGGAGTGTGAAATTTCAAAAGGCCTTGATCATATAACTCAGGAAATTTCTTTTTCCACTTGCATTCAACGTCTCAATTCCATAGTTTTCAATGAGTAGTGCACTTTTTTTTTTTTTTCAAAAAATTGTCGAGGGGGGTCCCCAAAATGATAGGCAAATGCTCTTGACAAATATAATAGTCATTGATTTGGAACTCATCTTCCTGGTAAGGTTCTTCCAAAATGGTTTAGTAGGTTGATCCAAATTTTTGAAACGGCGGGGCTCAGCTAGGGGGGGCCGCAGGGCAAATGTTTCAAGTTCCCAACGTTGGACAAGAGATTTCCTGGAAGACCAATCTCCGTGAAACATTTCTCTTTCAAAGAAGGTCATTCAGGAGAGATGGAAATCCGTACCACGTGTAGCTCCCCCTTAAATTCCATGTATTTATATCCGCTTCTTCAGAGTTTCTTGTCCTGGCTCTCACGGAGCGTTCATCCTTTTCCCCTGTATATTCTTAGTGGAACAAAACCCATGTGAGGAATTCTGCTACGTTTCCCAAATAGGCCTTATATAGGAAATGTGACTTTGTTGTTCTTTGGGCACCAATGCTTGTTCCAATTTCCTACTTATCCTGGGGGATGACGATTGTACGTCTTTCCCTCGTTGACGGATCCTTTCCCTTTTTCCTTTCCTGCCAGGGCCAAGTCAGCCCCCCAGCCTCTGCAGCCCCTCTTCCAGAAGACCTTTTGCCCCGAAGGAGTTGTATGATCCTGATTAAAGTCCGCCCATCTCATCCGTTGCCACTGGTTTTTTCAATCCCTGGGGTCGCTAGAGGAACTTGTGTCTTGTCCGGATTCATCATCAAGAGGCCTCTCCTGATCGGGAGGCAAAACGGTTTTCCGCCAACCGTGAGGAGGAAATTACTTTTTTCCCGGAACCACACAATCTGTCCCCTGCTCCAGTGTTGGGCTATTAAAAACAAGTTGCCAGCATCCCAACCTCGCCTGGATATCGAGAGTTTTTTTCTTTTTTCCAGCACCTGGGTATCATCGCTATCGGGGGAACGCTATTGACAGATCCTGTTCCGCGGCCTGATCGTCATTGCGTCTATGGATGGGAAATGCCCATCTGGCCGCTTCCCCAGGGAACATAATGTCCCGGGAGCTAGTTTATATGCTTTTTTGCAATGGCTGGAGTCCACGACACTGCCAATCGCCCACCTTCCCAGTGTGACGGCCGCTCCCCCAGCCCTTCTTGGACGTGGTCCCTATGGTTGTGCGGTGGAAGCGGGACCCGCCCGGGGTGAATGTTGCGAGGCTGCATCCACCATTCGAGGGCGTTGCGGACCTTGGAGAGACTCTATACCCTTCTACATCACCTGTCTCGCTTTTGGGGCTGAATTTTGGATAGAAACGTGATCTTTTATGTATCTTCAACATAGGGGCATTTGGGGAAGGACTGTTATGTGAAAGGCTGGCCGATAAGGCCAAGAACCGTAAAACCACAAGTTGGCTTGGAGCCCGTCTGCCCTGGAGTCTACAACGGTTCTGCCACCATAGAGGAAGTGTACTTTTTTCTGGAACCACAAATCTGGTCCTGGGCAGTGTGTTTCTTATTACAACATGTTGCACCCCCTGGATCTCGAGACTTCCTCAATCCCCCTGGGTTATCAATCTCCATCGCTATTGGTGGACCCATAATTCCCCAAGATCCTGTCCAGCCCGGATTATCACACATTGCGTCCGCCTCGCCAGGAACAGTAAAGTCCGGGAGCTGTGTGTTGTTCCCATCGTCCCAGTCCGCTGCAAAAAGAAGGTCCGATTAGAGCCCCCCGCTGGAGTCCCTGTTTTTTTTGAAAGGACCACTTTGCCATACTGTGGGGTTTGAGGGCCCACATTTCCCACCAACAGCCCTTGACTTGGTTTGGGGGCCATGATTGTGTTGTTTCCCCCCTTCTCAAAGGGTAGCCGCTTTATGAATGGTTGTCTGCTCCGGGTAGATGGACTGTGGGCTCTGTTGTTTTTGGGCTTGGAACTTGGGGATGGAACGTGAAGCCTGTAAATGTAATCCTCGGACTAAGGGCATTGGGGACGGACTGCTGTGAGGCTGACGATAAGGCCAAGAAGCCGGAAACCGTGCCAAGGAACGACCGTCGGTTTTTATTCTTCTTGCTTCTCTCTCTCTTGCGCCTCTGGGAACACCATACAGCCTCTGGAGCTTTTCTGTGCGAGTCTATCTATATGAAACAATGGGGTGGGGAAATGGTTTTGAGGGCTTTTACCTCCTCCCAGTTGATGAGTAGTCCATGGGAGCCGACCTCGGCTGCAGGTCTTCCGGATTTGAAAAGCGAAAGGCCTACTGGTGGATGGGGCCAGTTTGTTTCAGCCCAGTTGTCGAGGTAAACGTAGATGAACATTTCTTGTCCAATACCGCAGAGCTTCGGCAATCACACCTTGGCTTATCCTTTGGTGGTCCTTTGGGCCGTGGATAGCCTTGAAGCGCAGGCCTTTCTTTCTTTGAACGGAGAAAGGTCTCACTGTTTAATTTGGAAACCGAAGCCCAGTGTCTGCCTGAAGGATTGAATGCCATGTGTTGGTAGCGTCTTCAAGTCAAGTGTTTTGGCGCTCCCACCACCAACCCCTGGCGTCGTTTCAAGGGATGATGGCTGCGAAGATTAACCATGTGGAAAGGTAATGGGTCGAATGTACACGGTTTAAGCGGCCCCTGATGTAGTACGGGCGCCATTCGCCTGACTTCGCCCGTTAATAAGATGCTGAAAACTTGTGGCACAGTTGTCTACAGGACTTTGCCGTTAAGGCTTCACAAATCAATGTAATTTTAAGAGTTTAAGGAAAACCCCTATACCACCCCATTAGTTGGCCCTAAACCCCTAAACCCTCGTCCACCAAGGTTTTTGTCTACTACATTCCACAACCGGGGGGAGTGGTTACCACCCCCCTGATTTTTTTGGTTGTAAGTAAGGGACAAAAATCGTCTTGTTTGGTATCAGGGTGTAGCTACGCATGTCCTTTCTTCATATGAAGTACAAATATATAAAGTTTTAACAATAATACGTCAAAGTGCCGTCCCCCATAACTGAGAGTGTTCATGACTGGCAAAATTAGAATGTCTTATCTTCATTGAAAACCTTCCAAATCTAAGGGGATTTTTCCCCGCCAATTTTGGTTTCGATCAAAATACGTAAGTTATAATTTGGCATTATGGGGTGCCAAAGTAAGTATTCCATGGTTTTTCACTTCTAAAAATAAACAAAAAATAACCAAAATGGTTACTTAACATTTGCTTACAGTAGCACACTAAGTAACATAAATGCATTTTACACACAGTATAGGAAGGTGGCAAAACCGCCCCCCCCCCCCCACACACACACAGCACTCGACACCTTCCGACCACGTCCTGAAAGCTGTACCTTCAATTGTTTCGCTAAAATGGAACCCCGCAAAGGATGAACTTGCAATTACATAAAAGGCTTAGAAATCAATTTCTTTTGCGTTTTTTTGTGCGACAGGGAAATCATCCCCGGGGGGGGGGGGCGGTAACCAGTTGAACAACCCCCCTTGATTGGACGAGGGAATAAGTAACATTGTTTTAATATTTATGCATTTGACATGGCCTAAGTTGTATTATAACAAAAGACCAATTTTTAAAAATACAAAACCAAAAAACAACAAAATAATAAGAATACAAAAAATAAATAATTTGAAAAAAGGTAATTTGGCGGCCCCATTTTTTTTGAAAAAAAATCGGGCCCTCACCAGTTGAAAAAAGACTGAGAAATTAGACAAGTTGGAAGTTACCCTTGGTAGTGTTATTTTGAACACATGAAAGTTGAAAAACCCAAACTTGGCAAACCTTTTCTGAAGTAAAGCCAAAAACAGGAGACGTGTTGCCCCCTTAACTACTTGGACGGAATTCGAACGACCCGGCGACCCCTTTCTTATTACATGCACGAGGCTCTAACCGACTCAAGCTACACGGAATGGTTTTGGAAAGGAGCGAATAGATACATCTATTAGGTGTTTAGGTTAGAAAGGTGTCCCTTCCCGCTTTTTTTTTCGCTTACCCAAACTATGAAATACTGACATGTTTTTTTTGCTATATTTTGGATAAGCTAATAAAGAGTAACATTATAACCATTGTTTGAATTTCATCTGATACTCCTAGCTTGATTCCATGTCGAATCAACTGGGTATTGGATGGAATTCTCAATTTAATTAATGAATTGTGCTGGCATAAAGTTTGACAAGTGGTGGAACATTTGCTAAAATGTTTCATTTTAATATGACATATTTCTTTTTAAATTTAACCGAATATTCCTCTCTGGAATTCCATGTTGGCTTATCTGGCCAATTTATGAATCAAGATCAAGTTCTACTTGCAATTACTTACTACTTACTTTACTCCCTTCCTGTAATACTGAAAGTTTTAGTAAAAGATAGTCTTTGATAACTTATAAAAAAAATGTCCATTTTAAAGTACCATTTGGGGCTTCCCTGATATGCCTTACTGGAATCATTAAAGTTTTGAAGGTATAGTGTGATAAGCTGGTTGGACAATCGCTAGAATAAAATGTAAATTTGGAGAACCATTTTCCCTTTCATCAATATTCCAAAATTGGAATTAATATGCCCTAAGAAAAACTTAAGAAACAGAGGCGAAAACGCGACGCTGAAATCAAAACCGGATAATAGTAAAAAAAAATTTATTCGAAACATTTTTATTATTTGCCCTAGTTTGGAGACCATTTTTGGCCTGCCATGATCAGATTGTTGAGAACTGTAAACAAAGTGCAACTGCCCGGATATTTAGCTACTCTTACAAGAACTCCATTATTTAGTAGTCCATATTAAGTGCTTGTGCCACATTTTGTGGGTGTTTTTATATGTTTGCATGAGTTTTGACACCATTTTGGATTGCCACTTAAGATTTTTTTCAATCAATTAACAAACACTTTCAAACCAGGGAAACCATTACTTTTTCTATTAGAGAAGAAGCACATTCATACTTTAAATACCATTTTTAAAACTTCATTTTGGTAGCCATTTTCACTACCAATCCTTGTGTTTTGTTTTTATTAAAATATCAAAATTAATTTTAATGATTAGAAACCAAATTTCCAATTAGTTTTAAATCAAAATTGACAACGTTTTTTTTGGATTAATCAGGGGGGGAATATTGGTTTGATTCCATACAAATTTCATTACATTACTAATACATCCTCAACATCTTGACAAATCCATGAACGGACACGGGAACTCACCATCAAACCCAAGCGTTTAGACGTCACCAAAGTCAGTATCTCACAGACCTTTGACTACGGCATATGATCTAGCTCTAACAGCTGATCTGCTATGTGGTGCACAAGATCTACTAACCTCACTTTATAATTCTGCAGACCAATTCGGGCCTACATCTAAATCCAAGAAGACGCATATAATGACTGTCCCATTGAGTAAGATATCATCACCTATCGGCACAACAGATGGTAGCCACTCAAAGAGGTCAAGGAATTCAAATATAAATTTAGGGTCCTAATGGTTTGCGACACATAAGCAAGAAAGACTTCTGTCACGCAAGGACAAGCGTGGAATGCCTGCAATACACTACACCAACTTTATGGAAATCTGGTATCTCCATTCACACCAAAGGCTTGAAATCTTTATAGCCTGTGTAGAGAATATCCTGTTTATATGGATTCATAGACCTGTGACCATGAAGAAATCGCTACATGAATAGACCTGGATGGCACCTACACCACACTTCGTATGGAGTACAAAACATATCCGGGCGTGAGCACAGAGACCAAAGCAACAGATATATAGAGATCATCCCTCCATTTCCGTCTTCTGTTGCCAACCGCCGTGCACGATTTGCCGGTCCCACTGTCATCGTGCGGTTGACCAAGTAGTCTCAGACTCACATGTTTTTTGGAAGTTCCATGCCAAAAAAGGGGTCCTTTAACACATTGATGTGATTGCTCGAGACATCCAGCAGGAATCCATCTGATCCCTACTTAATGACAAACAGTGACCATTTTGGCAGTCTCCTGGGTAACAAGCAATCTCCGGCTGCGGCCCGTGTAATAGATAGGGGTTGGAGGGGCTAAAAAATGAATCTTTCAAATTTTTTTGGCAACAATCGGAGCTTCCCGTTCAACAGTTTTGGTCCGAAAAATTCGCCTCGGGAACCTTGAAATTCCTCGTGATATTTCTTAATGTAAGTTTTTATTTTTCCTCAGCTTGCGATATTTAAAATTTTTTAAGCTTTAAAATTTATATCTTCAAAAAATTAATAGCTTTTGACTTCTAATTTTCATTTTCACAATTTATTAAATGATAATTCAAGGCCCCTTACTTTGTAAATTGTAATCATTTTACAATAGCATTTTCTAAAATATAATCAAATTTTTAAAAAACTGTTTCTAACAAATTGTCGATAACTCAAAAGTAATTTACGATATGGTCTTTCGCTGCGCGCAGGATATCTAAAACGATATTCGTAAATATTTGGGAATCAAAGTAAAATTTAAGCATAGTACTAGGACTCCTTACTGAAACTATAATAATTCACTAGCCCCTGAAACTTGATTTAGGGGCCTTCAACACTAAAAAAAAATCAATATTAACATTTTTTAAAATTTTTTAGTGTATTGATACCCCCTTAAATCAAAGTTCTCCATTGGGGCTGTGGAATTATTCTAATTTCAGATAAGTAAGTCCCACATGTGATATACTTTATTTTACTTTTTATCCCATCAGTCTACGATTAATCGTGGTTTTTTAGAAATCCTGCGCGCAGCGAGTCAGATCGTTTTTTTAAAATTTTACTTCTCTGAGATATCGGCAATTTTGTCCTAGAAACACTTTTTTTTTATTTTTTTATTAATATTTTCGAAATCTATTTTAAAAGTCTTATCACTTACTCAAAGTAAAAGCCACTTGAATTTTTTTCATTAATAATTGTGGAAATTATAAGTCAAAAGCTTCCCTTTGCTTTTGGCCCTATAAATTGTTAAGCTTTAAAATTTAAGTCTCATCGCAGCTTAGAAGAAACAATAAAATACATAAGAAAAATAACACAAGAAATTTTCAGGCGTAGGCGACTTTTTCGACCATAACTTTGAACGGAAGCTCCGTTTTGTTTGTTGTCAACAAAAAGCAAAAAGAAAGGTAATTTTTCTCCTCTTTTAAATTTTAAAACATGTTCTTTTAGCCCTCCAACCCCATATTCCCCCCTTAAAAACAGTTTCTATTTTTTCTTATGATTATTAACCCATGTTGACAGCCCAATTTGGACGCCATCATTAAATTGAACGGAACGCTCCGTAGATACTTCGCCCATATTTGGCTTTGTACGTGTCCTTTTAACCTTCCCCTCTGGCTCTAAGCGTACAAGCATTTTGAGATGAATATAATTTAGGTATACAATTTAAGTTGTTCTTATTCCCCCCGAGGTTATACAAATAGGAAATTGTAAATTCCTTCTTTTACCTCGAGCTGTAACAAGGCCCTTGAACTAAAAGTTCCGTTACTTGAACGTAAATTTGATTTCGAATTTACGTTAAATATTGACAAAGGTTTTCTTTGTATATCCTTCTCGGAATCCCTAAAAGAAGCGATTTTTTTAAACTTTTTTGGGAAAAGAAAAAAAAAATGACTCGATGGTAACCCGTTATGGGAAGCCCCTGAGTTGACATACCAATAAGTTGCTTTGTTTTTCTTGTATTCAGTTGACCCTTTTGGCTGTTTTAATGAAGAATATTGGCCAATATTTTTTCGTGCCGAGTAGTTGCTTCTCAATTTCCCGCCCGGTAATTTTTTGGAAAGAACAATTTTTGAAGACACATGTGGCACAAAATGGGACTGTGGAATCAGAATCTGAAAATTTATGAACAAATCTCGGGGGAACAAACAAAACTTCCACCACACTATTCTTTTCATTTTCTTTTATTTTTTTGTTTTAAAAAACGCCATTTTTAGTGTATTTAAAAAGACAAAAAGTAGTTTATAACATCTCAAAGCATAAAGTTGACGAACAATACTTAAAGATTGACACTGGCACATTTGAAAAAGAGTGCGCCCTCCAATTTTTTTTTTTTCAAAACACCATACTTTACCTAGTTGCCAATTGCAAATGGTTTTTCACCTAAAAATAATTAAAGAAGCATTTCCCGGTGCATTTCCATGTTCCAGCACCTTTCTATTTTTTATGCATTTTCCTAACCATCCCATGAAAAGCTTAGTATTTCCAATAACTTTTTATTTTTGACTCGCCCAGACCTTGCTGGTTTTTTGTTATGAGCATGTGTGCTTAATTGCCCATTGTCTCCCATAGACACGTGCATAAATTGCTTTAACGAACAGTAAAACACGGAATTTGCGAAGTTCCCTTACAGATACGACCGAACTTTAAAGTAAGATTAGGTACACTGATACTATGTTAGCAACGTTCCCTGGGAACTTGGGGCTAATATGTAAGTTTACCAGATTCATTTCAGTGGGTTCATTGTTTTATTTTTTATCGCAGTGAAGCTGAATCCCAATCAAATGCTAACAGCAAGGAAGGACATAGAGGCCAATTCTTGCCGAAAACCTGCCCTTGATTTCTTTATAACATAATGACACTCCCCTTTGGCTGTTTTTCATCGAAACTGAGTAAATACGATATCGTCCTGTTCTTTCCGTCTCCCACACAGTGTGGTTTGGGCTGCATGTCCACACAGGCCAATGGTTTACTTCTAAATTCTTGTGTTAGAGACCCAGCCAAGAATAACCAGAAGCACAGGACCAAGCCCATGCAGCCACCAGCCAAGACCAGTGTTGAGGGGGAGCACCAAGCGTCCACCCACTTTGAACTATGAACGCCATCTCCGAGGACCCTCCACCGTTGGTAATACTGCACAGGCCCCGCCCGGGCCTCCTTGTTTGGGGTGTGGTGACAAAATCGGAAGAGGTCAATCCCTCCGGACGCGGTCCCCGGGGGACTGCCCTGCAATACCCCTGGAGTATTCCAGTTAACTCTAACCTGGATCACGAAACGTTTGTATCCAGGGTTCACCTAGACGGATTACTTGGTGGTCTGAGTGCACCAGGTCCACCAGGAAAATTTCCCTGGGACGGGTCCAAGATGTGTGTTTTTTTTTACGGTTCAGATGATATCAATAATCCAGGAGGAGGCTGTGATCACGAAAGCCCCCCCGTTAAAGGAAAGTCCAGGATCAACACCTTTATATGTGTCAAATGGAAGATTTTATCAATTGGTTGAGTAAACCTCACATCATTAGAAGTTTCCCCCCAATTAAACAACCGAAGATGGTGAAATGGCTTGCCAAAATGGGTAAAATCCTAGAAAATGGTGGTAAATGATGGAAAGAGATTCAATTGGAATATGTTGCTCTCATAAAATTCTCAATTTCCCTATTATATATTTTTTTTCAATTAAAAAAAATCAAAAATGGTTTCCTAAATTAACATTTTATATGGCCGAATTGTCCCAGCTTTTTATCACACTATACCAAACTTTCTTGGTTCCCAGCTGGAATATCAGGTGAACGCCAAAATGGTACTAACATTGAAATTTTTGTCCAAGTGGAGGCAGGCATCGCAGTAAAAGAAAACGAATGAAGGTCAAGATCTTGGAATTCCTATATCTTCACCCTTTCAATATCCGACTGACGTTGCCAAAAAACACAAGACCCATAAAAAACAAAATAAATGAGCTTGGAGATGTGTTATTGGGTTTAAGACAGAACTACGGCAAGAATCCGTTAATAAAATGAAAATGGCACCCAATTTCAATTCGGCCATACCTCGGGTCAATATATGTGTTTGCTTTTGGAAGATTTTTTTCGCATTCGTGAAATGTCGACATGCACTTTTCAGAATTTTAGTAATGTAAATAGTTTGTCTGGTTTTACTCTTTTCTTTTTCCGTGAAAGTAGAGGGCCTTTTGGGAGGTTTCCTTTTTTGAGACACCCCGTATATTTGCCACAAAACGGGGGGCACTACCAATCTTTGTAATAATTTTATGTGTTGAATTAAATGGGATAAACACTTCAAGAATTTTTTTCTCACTATTTTTTTTTGAAAAAGCCTTTGTCGCTCAATATCGGCAAATGAATCAAAAATACAAAATTTTAAATCAACATTATCAATATAATTGGCTTTTTTTAATATATTGAAAAGAAAGGTTTTTGGGTATCAAGGTGTTTGACGACACCCACCAAGTTTCATGCCCCTGAACACCCAAAGTTTATTTGTCATTGAATTACCCTACATGACCTTAAATGCCTTCAGAATTGTCACAAACTGCAATGTTTACCACATGTCCACAAAATTCCATGACCAATACACTTTTCGAGTGATTTGTACTTGATTGACCGAGATGACCCCGCCATAACATTGAAATTACGACCACATAACACACACCATGTCATCGTCCAACCCCATGCTTCAGAGAAATTGATTAGGTCTGGTTTTCATTATGAACCTTATTGATTAATCCATTTTCAGTTGTTTTCAACCTAATATCAAATTCTCAATGACGGTTTTCATCAATTGAGGGCGCTTTTTTCAAAATGGCGGCCAAAATGATAAAACCTATAAAGAATAAAGTAGTCATGTATAAAGTGCTTTAGAAAATATGTTGGAGTGTGATTTCAAATACGGGCCTTGATAATATACTCAGGATTTGTTTTCAGCTTCATGTCAACTTCTCAGTCACAGTTTTCAATGATAGAGTGCACTTTTTCAAAATGTCGGCCAAAATGATAGGGAAAAATGCTCTTGACAAATAGAATAGTCATGATTTAGGAACGCCATCTTCCTAGTAAGGTCTTCAATGTTAGCTTGATACAGAGTTTGAACGGCGGGGCTCAGCTAGGGTGCGCAGGGCCATGTTCAAGTCCAATGCTGGGACAAGAGATTTCCTGGGAGGACACTCGTGAAACATTCTCTTCAAGAGGTCGTTCAGGACAGATGAATCAGACACGGTAGATCCCCCTGAGAAGTCATGATGGATAGAAGCTGCTGCAGTGCGGCAGGCTCTCACGGAGCGTGCGCTGGTCCCATGTTGCTGGAAAACCCATGTGAGGAACTCTGCTACGTTTCCCAAAGAGGCCTTATATAAGGATTGACTTTGTTGTCTTGGCACCATGCGTGGTACATCCTGATGCGGACGTTGTAAGTCTTTCTCATTGAAGGATGCCTTGCCTTTCCTGCCAGGGCAGCAGCCTCTTCAGAAAGGCCTAGTTGCCGTGTAGGATCTGATGAAAGTCGCCATACAGTCAGGTGAATGGTTTAAATTGTCGCTAGAGGAACTTGGGTCTTATCCGGATTCATCAAGAGGTCTCTCCTAATCGGGAGGCAAAACGGTTCCGCCACCGTGAGAGGAAGTACTTTCCGGAACCACATCTGTCTGAGCCAGTGTGGGCTATTAGAAACACGTTGCACCCGCTGGATATCGAGAGTTTTTTCCAGCACCCTGGGTATCATCGCTATCGGGGGAACGCATATGACGAGATCCTGTCCCGGCTGATCGTCATTGCGTCTATGGTGAATGCCATCTGGTCCGCTCCCCAGGAACAGAATGTCGGGAGCTGGTTGCGATGCTTTTGCAATGGCTGGAGTCCAAAACACTTCCAATCGCCAGCCTTCCCAGAGGCCGGCTCCCCAGCCCGTCTTGGACGTGTCTATGGTGGGCTTGGAAGCGGGACCGCCCGGGGTGAATGTTGTGAGGCTGCATCCACTGAGGGCGTGGCGGACCTTTGGAGAGACGTCTATACCCTTTGACATCCTGTCTCGCTTGGGCTGAATTTGGATAGAACGTGAAGCTGTATGTATCTCATACATAGGGGCATTGGGGAAGGACTGTTGTGAGGCTGGCGATAAGGCCAAGAAGCCGTAACCACAGTTGGCTGGAGCCGTCTGCCTGGGAGGTAAAACGGTTCTGCCACCATGAGAGGAAGTACTTTCTGGAACCACATCTTTCTGGGCCAGTGTGTTCTATTAGAAGCATGTTGCACCCGCTGGATCTCGAGAACTTCTCCAGCACCCTGGGTATCATCGCTATCGGGGGAACGCATATGCCAAGATCCTTTTCCAGCTGATCATCATTGCGTCCGCTCGCCAGGAACAGTAAGTCGGGAGCTGGTTGTTCCCAGTCGCTGCAAAAAGGTCGATTAGAGCCCGCTGGAGTGTGTTGAAGACCACTTTGCATACTGTTGGGTTGAGGTGCCATTCCACCGACAAGCCCTTGACCTTGGTTGGGGCATGGATGGTTGTTCCCCTTCTCGACAGGGTAGCCGCTAGAATGTTGTCTGCTCCGGGTAGATGGACTGTAGCGCTTTTGGGGCTGAACTTGGATGGAACGTGAAGCTGTATGTATCTCGAACGTAGGGGCATTGGGAAGGGCTGCTGTGAGGCTGGCGATACGCCCAAGAAGCAGTAACCGTGCGCAGAGGACGAAGCTGTTGTTCTCTCTGCTGTCGGAAACACACCTCCCTTGAGGCTCTGCCGAAGTCTATGACTTGTGGGGGTGGGATGGTTGGAGGGGCTGGACTCCTCCCAGTTGATGATTGTCCATGGGAGGCGACTAGGCTGCAGGTCCTTCAGGATTGGTTGAAGCGAAAGGCCTCTGGGGATGGGTAGATGGGTCATGTAAGATGAACATTTTATTGTCACCCAATCACCTGGCTATCTTGTGAATGGTCCTTTGGGCCGTGGATAGCCTTGAAGCGCGGCCTTGGGATGGGAAGGTCTCACTGTTGGATGTAAAAACCGAGCCATTGTCTGCCTGAAGGATGAATGGCCGTTTGGTATTGGTCCTTCAAGCAAGTGTTGCGCCCACCACCCCTGGCGTAGTCATGTGTGTGATGATGGATGCTCGAGTACCATGAGGTAAGGTATAGGTCAAATGTAACGGTTAAGCGGGCTGAGGTTTTAGTACGGGGCGCCAGTCGCCGGATTCTTCGCCGTTATGAAGAAGTGCTGAAAGAAAAACTATCTTCACTTCTAAGGCTTCTTTAAGGCTTCACAAATCAATGTTTTAAGAGTTTATGACCCCTTTAACCATTAAGTGGCCCCTTAAACCCTAACCCTCGCCAACCAAGGATTTTTCTACTACATTCACAAACGGGGGAGTGGTACCACCCCTGATTTCATTTTCTAGATTTTTTACCCATTTTGACAGCCATTTGGACGCCACTTAACAACAATTTGCACGGAACGCTCCGGAGATACTCGCCTATTTGGTTTTGTACGATGTCCTTTTCACCTTTCCTTTTTTTCTCTTGCTCTGTACAGCATTGAGATGAAATATAATTAAGGTATACAATTAGTTTCTTAGTACCCGAGGGGGGTTTATATAAATAGGAAAATAAATTATTATTTCCCTCGAGCTGTACAGAGGCCTGAATAAAATTCAGTACTTACAGTAATTCGATTTCGAATTTATGAATATTGACAAGGTGTTCTTTGTATATTTTTTCCTCTAAAATCCTAAAAGAAATGCGATGTTTGTACTGATGAATAATAATGGTAACCGTATGGGAAACCTGAGAGTGACAATCCAAATAATTGCTTGTTTCTTGTATGTCATGAGGACCCGTTTGTCTTTTAATGAAAAAGAAAAAAAAAATACCAGTTATCATAGATTAGATAGCAAACGCATCCATACATAAAATTTGATATTGCTTGCTCGTGCGATTGGTTGTATATATATTGCTTTGTCTCAATTACCGCATGGTAATTTGGAACATTTTGGTAAAAGTGGACAAAAATGTTGATTGCGGTCCAAATTTCAATTTGATTTACCATTGAGTGTGGTTTCGTTACTGTGATATCAGAATCTTAAAATTTATGAAACAAATCGGGGAACAAACAAAACGTTCCAACAAAATTCTTTCTTTTAATTTTTTGTTAAATTAAAAAACGCATTTTAGTGAATTTATACGAATTGGTTGATAAATTTCCAAGCAATTGTGTGTGGACGAAACAATCAATAAGAAACACTGACACAATTCAAAAGAGGGCGCCCGTCCATTTTTTTTCAAAACCCTCATACTTTATATGGTGCAATGGTTTTCACCTAAAATAATTAAGATGCATTTCCCGGGCAGTTCGTATGATTCCAGGACGTTTCTATTTATTATTGTTCACAGACATCCATAAGCGTAAGAAGAAAAAAAATATCAACAACTTTTTAGTTGATCTCGTTCGACCTGTGGTTTGGTGCTTATGAACAGTGCTTGTTTCCCACGGTCCATAGGCCACTATGTTATACTTTTTTACGGACAGGAAATACAAATTGCGAATTCTTACAGATACGACCGAACTTTCACGTAAGAGTATACACACACGGATTACTAATGTGGAATTAATTAATATACTTTCCCTGGGAACCTGGGCAAGAAGTAGCCCAGATTCCGCCTCAGTGGTTTCTTGTTTTAGCGCAGTGACGCATGGACAATGCTAACAGTAGGGAGGGACATAGGACAATTCTTGCCGAAACACCGGCAGAGGAGGTGATACGAGATTTCCCACAACTGTTGGTCCGTACCCAAACAGCGGAGACCAAAAACCGGAAATTCTAAACTCGTCCGACTCCCCTCGGCACGACCTGTTCTTTGGAGCGACTCTTTCCTTTTCACCTCCAACACCAGTGCCCATCTCCCCCTCGTTACATTACTCTATTCTGATCTGCTGCGGGGAATACCACGGGAAACCATACACATTATTGCCGAATTAGTAGCCCTCGACACGAGAGGAGAGGGGAAGGATTCCGCCCACAGCATACGATTCTAAATATAACTTCAACACCCGTCCTCCCCCGCCCCTGTGACCCGCGGCTTTTCTTTCTTGCCCACATTCTTCCAGGCGTTGGCGCCTGTCCACACCCTCTCGTTCGAATTTTTTCTCCCGAATCTCTCTTAGTTTTTTACGCCTCCTCCCACCCCTATAGGTGCTGGCTGCATTCTCACAACAGGCCAATCGTTACCGCTAAAAATCCTTATTATTTAAAGGCCCCAGGAACGAAATTGCTAGGACGGGTCCCGAAGTGTGTTTT
Organism: Ophioderma brevispina; assembly: GCA_023653785.1. NCBI lineage: Eukaryota > Metazoa > Echinodermata > Ophiuroidea > Amphilepidida > Ophiodermatidae > Ophioderma > Ophioderma brevispina. The sequence continues at coordinate 42,186 of JAMKCH010011948.1, read as the reverse complement.
AAAGGTTCAGATGATGTAAAAAATCTTTTTTGAAAGATTTAAAGTCGGGGGATGTGGATGTTGATCACGAAATGCCCTTTTAAGTCCCAAATCAACACCTTTATTCGTAAATGGAAGGATATAATCATTGGTGAGTAACCTCCCGTCATTGTTTTTCCAATTAAAACAAACCCGAAGAAGATGGTGTTTTAAAAATGGCGCCCGGGGTAAAGGTTTAAAATCTAGACAATGGTGTCTTTGTTGTAAATGTGAAAGATATTCATTGGAAATAGGGTTCTTCTCATAAATTCTCATTTTCCCTATTATAAATTTTTTACAATTAAAAAAAATCCCCAAAATGGTTCTAAAATTACATTTTATATGGCGATTGTCCACAGTTAATCAAAACTTTACTACAAATTTAATTTTTCCAGCTAGGAATATCCACGTGATGATGTCGTGAAACCAAAATGGTACTAAAATGAACATCTTTGTCCAAGTGAGAGGACAGCAGCAGCGCAGCGCAGAGCAGCGCAGAGTAAGTAAGTCGTGTTATAGTAAGTAGTAGTGTAGTAAAGACGGAATGAGGTAAGATTGGAAAGAATTGGAATTTCTAATATCTAACTTTTTCAATTCCAGACCTGGGACTTTGTCACAAAAACAAAAGGAAACATAAACAAAATAATGAGCTTGGCGAATGGGTTATTGTCTTAAAGACAAACTAAAACAGTAACAATCCGTTAATAAAATGAAAAAATTGGCACAAATTTTCAATCGGCCATAACTAGGTCAATATGTGTTTCTTTTGAGAAAGCGTTTTTTCGAAATGTAGGAAAGGAAAATGTCGAATGCACTCTTCAGATTGTAGTAATAGTAATAGTTGGTATGGGTTACTCTTTATTTCGTGAAAAAATAGAGGGGCGCATTGAGGGTTCTCTTTTTTGAGACACCCGCGGTATTAGTGCCAAAACGCCAATCATTCTTTCTTTCAATTAAGTTATGTTTGAATTAATGGGAGAAAACACATTCAAGATGTTTTTCTTCAACTATTTGAAAAGCTTTCACTCAATATCGCAAATGATAAAAAATACAAGTGAAACTTACAAATTCCCAGGGCGTTTAAGTATATGAAATGGAATGTTTTGGCATCAAGTGTTGACTACACCCACCAAGTTTCATGACCATACACCATAAATTATTTGCCATTGAATGACCCAATGACCTAGAAATGACCTTCAGAATTTTCAGCACTGAATGTTGACCACATCCACAAAGTGTCATGACCAGGCAAGCATTTCGAGTGTTTTGACCTTGATTTGACCTGGGATGACCCCGCATGACATTGAAATGACCTTCAAATTTTCGGCACTGAATGTTGACCACACCCACCAAGTGTAATCATCCAACCACATGTTTAGTGATTTGACTTAGAATGACATCGTATTACCTTGAAAAGACCTTCACAATTTTTTTTGCACTGATTTTGACCAGACCCACCAAGTCATAATTCTACCACAATTTGACAATTAGCTCTTTGCAAAATCAATGACTATGCCGTTTTATTGGCCCACATGGCTAATTTCATCACACCTATGCTCTTTGCATTGGCCCACATACCCCTTTTTTCCTAATTATTATTCCCAAACTCACGAACCTTTCATCACCACAAGTAAGAGCACACCCACTATGAACCGGTGGGCCGGTGATCTGCCCTATCACAAATTTTTTGGCTGAAGTGGCCCCAAGCATTTGTGAGGAGATAACAAGTTTTTACAAAAACTAACCCCAAATTGCAGAATGCACCATGTAATCCACCCACATAACCTTTGATGATCGCGATTTGTGGCGGGAAAAACGAATGGATAGATTTTCAAGAATGCCCCTTAATCGGTCCACATGAGCTCTCACCAAAAATCGGATTACAACACATTTGAACTTTGGGCCAGTGTATCTAAATTTGATAAAATGCTGATAGTAATGTCAGCATCCTTGGCTGTCTGTGGCAGCCAACGATGCCGACATTACTACCAGCATTTCATCAATAACATGCAGTTAAGCAAAATGCAGTCATCAGCTCACAGACCATTGCTATTGTAATACGTGCTAATACCGGTTAATCCACCTTTCACTTGTCAGATCAAAATAAATATCTTAAGCCTGAAGTACAATGTTTGAATCCCGGTGTCATATAATACCGTGTCCGTGTGACTGAGTGTCCTACCACCCGACTGTCTATTGTGTTCTCCATTGAGTGCTGCATGCATCATTTGTTTCAGCACTGTACCCAAATGGCCTCGTCTACGATGTCACGGTTTATTCCGTACATATTGCTATGGGAGCTAGGACACTCTCTCATGGGGGACACTCAGTTTCTTTACACCGGTCTGAATGCTTTTAAATTGTGTCAAAACATGCTAGATGCACAGCAAATTCTGGCAGGGATGTCAACACCTGGCAGGATGTAACGCTGCGTTTTTTTATGTTTTTAAGAAAGTAACCATTTTAATTGTTTCAAATTTGTGGAAATTGATTCGGTTAAGGGTCAATTTTATAGATGTCGATATTTTTTCATGCCATTGTGTCACTTTAAATTCGCTTATTAGTATTTAGCGTCACCCAATGTGTACCCTCTAGTACTTGCCGAAGGGTATGGGCATTTAATGAGGGGCATGTGCAGTGGGCTGAAATAATAATTCCACGCTAAATCCAATAGCGAGAGAAAGAAAAATCATTCTATTGCTTCAAGCATTCGAGTCAAGGTAGGCGCATTTATAGTACATTAACTCTCAAACCTGACTATCGTATTTGCCTTCCAATGGTTATTGAGCCCCAGGTGTTTTTGATAGAAGGAACACAGAAGTCTTTGCACTCTCCATCGTAAATGCTTGTTTTTAAAGATGATGGAACATGAACGAACAGATTATCTTAGTTCGGTCATGAAACAGGTGAATCGCGGCCACATATTTTCTCTTTCTGCCGCCTCTCCCACTGATCGACGCGGTCCAAAAGTTACACGAGGGTTGAATCTATTATAGTAAATATTGTTACGGGAAATATCCAGACGTGATTAGTCTATTACATTCAGAATTAAAGCAAAAAATGTTTTTGTACAGGCATCTCAGTATGTAACTGTAACCTAAATGCCAAATTATAGACGAAGAGATGGCAAACTAAATGATTTATCATTTTTAGGAAGCAAATCACCTGACATTTGATATTATAGAATTAGCATTTTCCCTTATTTGTTAGTCTGTTTATGCTTTCGCTATTATTTACTTAGAGGGCGTGATCATTTATTGAGCATGACTCGGATATGAGTCCTTTACCACCGCCTGAAATGGCCCGTCGCGTCGGCGTTCCATTGGCACTGTGTGATCTACATTATTTTTGATAGAAAACCACAAGTACGAAAACCCCCGCCCCTCCCTACCACAAATACCTACAACTAACACATGGCAGATATTTGTTTCTTATCTATGGCATGGCCATCATAATAAATGCCCTATTTACCATCGTAGGAAACCTGATGACGTTATAGCATTCCTCAAAGTTAAGAAGTTTGCAATCCAGATCAACCAAAATCTCTCTTGTGCCTCTCAATTGTTGTGATTGATTTTGGAATCACTTGTTCATGTTTTATGGAGTTCCAATGATATTTGGGTTGGTACCCATATGGACAAATGGCGCATGATAGTCTTTGTAATATTTTTGTTGAAAACTGCTATGTGTTGGGGAAATCTCTTGCTGATATCAATTAGTATAGACAGAGTTTTTGCATTGTTTACTATGAACTATTTCTAAAAGATATGAAAAAAGTCATCTGACGAGTGTGATGAAGCTCTCCATAAGATTTGTGCGTGTTTGCTTAGCAGGTACCTCTGATCGAGCTCAGCCTGTGGAATTTTGCGGAAAAGAAATAATATCAATGTTCAAAGGCATCGACTTCGGACAGTTAACTGTCTGTTCCTCCTCGGCGGATGAAATATTTGGTTTCTTCATATCTAAGTTGCTTACTTATTATGCCCGTTTACTGATGTATTTAAGCATTATTTTTTTCAGTCGTCTTGTGGCAGAATAAAGAAGACGAGGCAGATTTACGTGCCAATAGTGTCAGTGGGATACAGGCGGACAACATTATTCAACATTGGAGGAATTCTACGAGGTTATCTAGAGTGACAAGAAGGGGGAAGCGGATCGGATCTCGAAACGATTACCTGAAACCCGCGATTAATATGGCAGGCCTGGTCGCAGCAATGGGCATTCAGTGAGTACCGTATTGGTCTACATAATAATCGCAGCTGTATTTCCGGAACGCACGATGTACATGTGACTACAGTCTTGATCATGGTCGTCAGTTGAATCCTTTGCTGGATCCAGTATTTACGCAGGCAACACAATAGGTAATATCCGCGCGTTTTACAAACAAGTCATTGGAAGATTTTTCAGCAACTTTTATTCGATTAACAATTGTATTTTCAGCAGTAAAAATTGACCCATTGTAATCGTTTAATAGATTTGGTTACGATTCAAAATAGTTAAAAGAAATCACATTTTTTTATTTAAAATACTAAATATATCTGAAAATTACATACACCGTCTGTCATTTTTGCTTAGAGGAGACAGAAAGCAGGATATCATAGGCGGCCTTATTTAAGGAATTCGGTAGTTACCTCCTACTACAGAAAAGGTTGACACCTTTGGTAGTTAGTATAGACCTTCTACATCAACTAGGGTAGGTTAGACTCTCATGTGTGGTATCCTTTTTCAATAGGGCCAATTAAGTTTACCACAGCGGGGGTCAAACTTTTAAATGCCCCAATCATGTGAAATGTATTGCCATATATTGTCCTTCTATCATAAAGGATTCCAAAAATGTATAGTTGTACACCTACGACCATTGGTTTGGAGTTGTAGGGTAAAAATGTCGTTAAGTGGTAAAAAAAGGTCAATCGCATTTGTACCAGGGTCAACATTAAAAGTTAATCGGATATATTTTAAATACTTGCAAATATGGTTGAGGTAAGGAAAAAAGGGGTGAGGACTCCCAAAAGTATTGTTTGATTATGTTAATGTTACTTAAGGAGATAAGGGTCAAAGAAGGTCAACGCATTGGATTAGTGTTGTCCCTATGACCGATTTAGTCGAATAACATTGATAACTTTACACTGCAGATGGTACAAACTATCCTTATTTTGACTCATTACGCTAGATTGAACAACTTCTATCATTTTCAACAACATTGGAGCAACTTCTGATTTTGACCCATGTACAAAATAGAAATTGACCTCCTTTTTTACCATTTTAGCTTTACCCTTATAACTCCAAAACAATTGTCATAGATGGTACAAACGATACATTTTTGGAATCCTTATGACTAGGACGGAAATATGAGTATACATTTCAACATGATGGAGCAGTTTAAAAGTTTGACCTGTGTAAACTCACATTGGCCCCTATTGAATAGTGACACCACAATTTGAGGAGTACCCACCTTACCTAGCGTGATATAGAGGGTCCATACTTAACTACCAAAGGTGTCACACCTTTTCTGTAGTGAGGGTAAACGATGATGTTTGACGGGTCCTAGCCCTCCACTATAACCAGTCTAACTAATGTTTGAATTTCACCTACAAACCAATTATACACGAAGCAACTTGTGTAAATAGTGATGTGAGAAAATTGTCCTAAAAATAGAGATTAACACATATGGAACACGGAGGAGAAAGAACTGATTTAAAAAGAGTTGTACCAATTTATCGGAGTACTCCAGAGGTCAAGTTCAAGTTCATTGGAAAAATTTACAGAATGGTCCCATTTGGTTTAAACCTGATTATAAACCTGCATTAACACAGATAAGAAAGTTTATTTTTTTGTTTGCAGTTCAATATAAGAAGTGACGAGTTATTGCTACTGACCTTCGATATCTTTTTAATCCCAGTCAATTTTGCATTCTAATTATGCACTCCAGGACTCGCACACCCAGGACTTTAGCGATAAAGATCTTGGCAATTACTGACCCCCGTCGGCAAATGTGGGGGGAAAACCAGCTGATATAGTTTGCGTTCATGAAACAGCCCCTAGTAGGCGAGACATTAGGTCTGAATATCAAGGGCAGGTTCCGGCAGAATTGGCTAGATCTCGCTAGCATCAGCAATCGTTCAGCATCACTGCGCTAAAACAATGAAATCGCTGACGCGAATCTGGGCTAGAAGTAGACCAAAGTCCCGGTGTAAAGAAACTGAGTGTCCCCCATGAGAGAGTGTCCTAGCTATCATAGCAACATGTACGGAATAAACCGTGACCTTGTAGACGAGGCCATTTGGGTACAGTGCTGAAACAAATGATGCATACAGCACTCAATGGATAACACAATAGACAGATGGGTGGTAGGACAATCAGTCACACGGACACTGTATTATATGACACCGGCAAAGGTTAAACGAAAAATTTAACACCATTTTCATAACAAACGGAAAAATCTAAAATTTTATCCTTGCCTTGACTTACTTTGCCTTTAAGTATTGAACTACAGCGTGTAGATTGGACAAACTATACTTTTTGTCTAATCCTTGGAAGGTCATAAACGTGCTAGTACTTTTCGAAGTGTTCCGAAAAATTAAAGTATGGCAAATGTCGAGTTCTATATAAAAATGGAGTTTTGGAGCCATACTATGCAGAATATTTTAAAAGGGACCATATACGTGTATTCATTACCTCTATGCCATTATGAAATGGCAGCATTTTAGTTGGCCAGGTTAATCTTGCCATAAGGGTCGCAAATGCAATTCCTTATTAAATCAACTCTGTTTTAGGTATGGAATAGAAATAAAGGGGTGTGCAGTATCATATATGGGTCATATGGAGCTTTAGTTGTTTCCGACCTCGAACACTTATTCGCCAATAAATCATACTGCATTTTTCCCCCCCCCCCAAAACCCTTTATTTCTTTATTCCTGGGTGGCAACAACCCCCACCCGACTCGATTTTGACGCATCCCCCAACCATGGTAAGGGGCTACCGTACATTTTTTTCGATAAATTTACAAGAAAACAGACAGGTAAAAACCACTACTTGGAAGCAATTAAAAAAGAGTTTTTGGCGCACCAGCCATCAGGGGAAGGCTCAAAAGGGGTGAGAACACAGCCACCCTGACCAAGACGATGGGTTATTCTTAGATTTGTAGTTTTTAACCGTAAATGTAAAGCTCTTCCCAATGCATATAAAATAATAGATGTTCAGATCCAGATTATATGACCTGCACAGGACCTTGCACAAGAGTGTGCGCAAAATGTTTGATGGTTTCTAGGTAACATTGAACCTGCCTGATCAAATCTCAATGATGCCACCTTGTCATCATTGAGAGCATTTTGAGATAGGAATGGGGGTAACTACAGGGGATAACCATTTGTAAATGTTTCATACATGGTTAAAATGGTGTATACCCATGTCCATCCGGTTCCTAAGGATTAAAAGGTATGGTTGCTAGATCTTGAAAACAATTTACTTTGACAAGGACAATATCAAGTGATAGCCAAATATTTATATTGCAGGAATAGCCTGAAGGATGAGTCGTGAATTCTGAGAAGTTATTTTTACACTGAAAAATAACAGAAAAGGAAGAAAAACAACAGGTCAAAGATATGAACCGCAATGCAATTATGTGTTGTAGTTAAGTGTCTGTAGGACAGTAATGACTAAATATCCGATTTGTCCAATTATTAGATTGCTTTCGGTCTTATCACTTACAGAGTATGGTATATTTCGTTAGTTTTTTTTTTCGATTTTCTAATTTTGCAAATCCATGATGTGCTGTAGGCTGTAAATGTTCAAAGTCAGCTGGGGGTACTGCAGAACACCGATAACAACCGTAGTGCAATCGTATTTGAACAAATAAAGCAAATTAAAGGTATTGGGTAGAAATAGTTGTCAGGAAAACGATGAAAAAAGGCGACACAAGAATTGTCCAATGGCAATAAACAATGGCTGTGGAACCATACAAACAAGAGAAACACAATGGCAAAAAGAAATTGGGGACAATGCATCAAGTGACCAAATTGATAAGCTACCAAAACACAATTGTTGACCCTGCTCTTGGCTATATGGACAGACCCCTAAATTAATTATAACCCCTTAGTTCCCAGAGTGATGGATTTTATGTTGAAGCCATTAGAGTACATCCTATCAGATATTGTTTTCATGACTACTAAGTGTAGGGTATCGCGGACCTATTCGAGACAAAGAATGGGATATATTAAAATGATCAGTGATTGCGTTCATTAGTAAAGAACTTATAATGGTATTAAGTATTGTTTGTTTGAGTGATCTCCTTTGATCGCCATACCTAAAGATTAAAAGCGACCCATTAAAGCGGACACTGGCACATTTCACACAAATATGTAATTCTTAATTTGTTCGCAAATGATAGTCTTGGCCGTTTACACATTAAGGCTAACATATCCCAAATCAGAGGCAAAAGATACCCGGTACTTGTAGGACGAAATTTTAAGTTTGCCATAGCTTTAATCAACCAAATGCTTCTATTATATGAATATCAGACTCTACTCATTGAATAAACACACAAAGGTCACAGAGAACGGTCAAACAGGGTGGATGTCAGGGAATAATCAGCGGCGTTGTTTTCTGATGTTAAATGCCATTCCGTCGTCGTTGAATAATGACTCCGCAGCATAAAGCAATATTAGCACATTTTTGAAGAGCGCCCCCAATTTTAAAATTGATATTTTATTTATGTATTTTGGTAATGTCACGAAAATATACCTGCAAACGAGAATGCTAAAATGAGTATTTATATAAAAAAAGCAATTTGGTAAATAAAATGGGGATCCCAGATTGGACTTAACGGCGGAGCGGAAATGCTTAGTTTATTCCGTCCCATGAGGAAATAGTGCACCTCAAGAAAATAACCTCTAACTTGACTTGCCTGACCAATAAAAACAACTATAGTGTAGGCTGTAATGTAATTTCGTGTTTTTTTCTGTTAAAAGCAAAATTCTCTGATTCATTGTGTTTTGGGTGTAACATGTTGGAAAAAATATCTTGGCATTTTTTAAAAACGTTTTAGGGTGTCAAATCCACGATGGCCGACAAAAATTACATAAATTTCCATTATAATTAGATTGAACGCAGTATGAGGGTCCCACAAATGACGAAAACCCATATTTCGATAACGAAGAGTTCAAAACAGCTAAATTTCAATTCATATGGCAATAAGGAAACAAATCCAAGTGGCGTCCAAAATGGCCGCCAAAAAGATATGTTATGAATATAAACGCTGCATTAACACTAATCAGATGAATAGGATTCAAATTCATGGATCTTTGGTGCTAAGAACACACATCTACATTTTCTTTTTGTTAACCTACTTCAATCCAAGATTGGGGCCAATATGGCCGCCGAAAGTGCTGTTAACAGAACTGGTCATTTAAGAAAACTACTAAGTTTATTCAACCATGTTGGGGGGAAACATTACATTTAATTACTGGAAAGAAGAAATAAATTCCAAACATTTCTGTGTTCCTACCGCTTTGAATCCAAGATGGCGGCCACCGTAAGAACTGATAATAGTAAAATGTGTATGTTTTTCAATAGATCCAGTCAAAATATAATGTTGTCATTCCTATAATAAAACAGCCTACAAAAATAACGTAGTCTTCCTATCGAGGCGCAATATATTGGAGCAACCTACTGGAGAATATCAGCCGGTCTATTCACTTTGAATGTATTCAAGAAGAAAAACCAACGAGTTTTCCTGTTTAAATTGCTGTTTTAATTGTTTTTGGTGTTGTTTATGTTTGTCAATTAGATTTGCCTTTGCTTTGTATGTATTACTTTACTTATAGCTTAAGATAATTGTATTTTGACTACATATGTTAATGACTGTACCCACGGCCAAGGAAGAACAACTTTTTTTATTTGAGGCCTCAATGGTGAAATAAAGTTGAATGAAAATAACAATATTTTGATAACAATTAAAAAAACACCAAGAGTATGACTTGGACCAAAGGAACTCATTATATAATTATAGTTAGAAAACATACTTCAAATCCACCAAATGGTGGCTAATATATAGCTTCAGTTCTGGAAGCACATTTCAATGCTTAACTTCCCACCCCGGTGATTTTCAGACACCTATTACTTCTTATTTATACACATTAGGAAAGTTGAATACAAAAATCATGAAGTTTAAAGTTTTCATTAACAAGATTGTTACAAAGAAATTAAATTTTGGACACTTGAAAAACTACCATTTTGACTTGTTTTAACATGTTTCAAATCAAGATGACAATGACAAAAATGACATTGCCATATTTAGCACTCTTAATCTATCAATAGCCCAACTGGCGATTCTTCATAATTACCGACGTATAATATGTTATATGCCTCAGGAATTTTGAAATTAAAATATAAATGAAGAAGCAACAAATGAGCTCTTGTCTATTACTTTTCGTTTTTAGACCCTTGAACCCCAAAATGGCGGCTAATAATAACCTGTAACGTACTATCAAGAGCCAAAAAACTTGCTATTTTTATATATACCTACATAATGTTTTTCAACATGAAAAATTTTAATGAAAATACAAATGAAAACCATAAGGAAAACTGACTCTTAAATAGTGTATAATTTTCATTACCAGCCATGTGATCCATGTTTAATATTGTAATCAAAACATAAAATAAACATCTGTATACTTTGTTAATACAAGGAACTCATTATTTTGCTTTGGTAAAATAATTCAATCAAAGTTGGGCTAATATGGACATTGTAATCACTATCATAGCCTAAACTGGTGATTTTCATAATACCATATGTGATGCATGATAGAGAAAATTCTAATAACACTATAAATGAAGCAACTCTATATCCCTTAAATACCAAAATGCCATTTTCCACTTTTCAAAAATCACGGAGCGAACCTTTGCCTTGGGTTTAGGGGGAAATTGCTCCTAAATCTAAAAAGACCAAATTGCGCTACCTCCCTTCTTGCATGATCGTCAGGTTGGTAGTCATTTTACCTCTAGGCGAAGTAATGTATAATATATATGTTTATATAAAGGTTTAACATGCTTCAAATCCAAATGGGGACAAAATGACGACGCGTACAAGCATAATTCAAAATACCAATTACAATGGAAATCGCAGGAAGGAAATTTTCATGAAAATAGAAATGCAAGCAAAATAGAAATACTTTTAAACATGAGGAAAGAAATCAAGGCTATTGTGTTATTGTGTACCATTTAAATTGTAACATCCTTCAAACCCAAAGTGTTGCAATTTATATTATGTGTAACATTAGTCTAGAAAGCAACTACATAATAATTTTGGACACATGAAAACCCAAAAAATTCAGTAAAGTTTTCAATTAACATGCCTGAAATCATGGTGGTCACTTATATGGCCAGTGTCACTATCAATAGCCAACCACGGGATTATTTTCTTAACATAATATAATGAAGCAACTATAAACGTTGGACACAAAAACCTCATTCTATCATTTAAGTTTTGTTGAAAATCAATAGCCAAAACTTACGATATTTCACATATATTACCACAGAATCTCCATATTTTATGTTATTGCATTAGGAAAATTTGATAAATATATATTAAATTAATGACTACTAAATAAACACTTTGGACATAAACCCTTTGATCATTAGGTTTTGTAATATGATTGAAAAACACAATGAATAATAGTATGGTCATATAAGATTTGAACATTACATTAACCAAAATTGGTAAAAGTATATATCTTGCGTATATACCAATATATTGGAGTTTTATTCACGTTTTTATCAAAATTTTTCAATGTTGTATAAAAAAATTAAGTTTTATTAGCTGGTATCTTGCTTTTTATTCAGATAGTAAAATTTAAAGGTAGAAGGAGTTTCTTGTGTCAAAGAGTGTATCTATAGTTGCTTACATTGTATTTATATTTCAAATTTCCGAATGCGTAAAACAGAATGAGGTATGAAAAGTCGCCATTTTGTGCTAATGATTTTGCTAATGCTTATAGCAGCCAAATTAGCTTGCCATCTTAATGTTGTTGAAGTATGTTTTTTAACCAATAAATGGTCAAATATGAGTCCTTTGGGTCCAAAGGATGCATCGAAGTGTTGATTTTGTTAATAAAATGGACTGACATGGATCTATGTGAAAATCATTTGATTTTACTTTATCAGTATCTACTGACGGTGGCCGCCATCTTGGATTCAAAGAATGTTAAGCAAAAACAAAATAGTTGGGAATTTGTTTTCTTCTGTCTTCAAGTATTAAATACAATGTTCTGCCCATAAGTTTGATAATTTAGGTAGTTTGTCTAAATTACCAGGTTTTAGCTGTTAATAGCGGCGGCCATATGGCCGAACAGCGGGGATTGAAGGGTGCGTAACAAAATAAAGAAATGTCAGATGTGGGTATCTAATACCACAAGATATAAATACAACATGAATCTGAATCCTTAGGTTATATTTCATAACATAGGTGTGGCGGTCATTTTGACGCCATCTGGATACAGGGACCTGACGGGGAAGTTTTTATTGTTTAATGTGAAGCTATATTGAGAGTTTTTGAACTCGTTGTATGAAAATACGGGGTATTGTCGTCAATGGGGACGACTGAATGATGGGGAGGATAAGACAGGTAAAATAGGGGAGACCATCGGGAATAGCGAGGGGGGAGTTGGGTGGGGCGGGGGAAATGGGCGGGGATGGGGCAACACTTCCGGGAGAAGAGGAACGGGGGGACAAGAGACCAAATGGCCAGATCCGACGGTACTGCGCGGCGGATAAGAGCAGAGGCCAAACACAAGAAAGATTAAAATGAGGCCTTTGAAAGGTCGCACTATTAGGTGTCGCGAGGGGAATAAGAACCCCATAACTCAACCACATCCTCAGAATCCTTGAGGGAGGGCGTGATAAGACTCAGTACCGACAGGAAGTGGAGGGTCAACCGTCCGTCACGAGAGGGGATAATGCGAGAAGATGTTCCCGGCGAGTGTCAAAATGGGGGAAGGCCCGTGTACAGCAGCCACTGAATATTTATCGGGATCCCGATATTAATTATCTAATTACAAAAAATTCCTTAGTTTGTGACACCATAGAATGTTCGAGCTTAACATTCACAGGTTAGTTTACGAGCCCGTTACCAATGCCAACGTGTAAGGAATCTCAAATTTTGAAAAATTGAGGGCGCTCTTCAAAAAAATGTGGCTAATATTGCTTTAATGATAAATCGTTCTGTTTCCAGTACAGGACCGCTGATTGGGCTCAATCATTTCAGGTGAGGGCTAAATGGATTTAAAGCTTTACACCATGCCAAAAAATATCAATTTTGCAACAATCCGAAGGCCCCACATTTTAAAATGTGCCAGTGTCTCTTCTTATATGCCTTGCATGAATCAATTTGTAATGCTCTTTGTGTCCAGCAGAAGAGCACCCGGAGGAAGGCGAAGCGCAATGAAGGAAGGGAGATGACCAAGACAAGAAGGGAAACAAGGGGTAAGAATTTAATGAAAGTCAGGGATTTAAAAAATGCATTTTGGTTGTAATAAATATTACAGTTCTCGTTAATTGCAAATACATTAAAAACATTCCAGCCTTAGCAGTATTAGTAGAACCATAAATACTTGTTTGAACAAAGGGGTTTTCACTCCCGTTGGTGCCCAAGGGGGGGTCCATGGGAAACCCTAAGGAAACAACTTTCCCGAAGGAATTTGTACGAAATTAATACAACATGTGAAGGGTAATTAAGACAACCCCAGATCAGCAATAAAAATCGAAATTTGTGATTGGGCTGCAAATTAGGGGACAAAAAATCGTTTTCAAAAACACGCGAAACATGCGGCAAAAAGAGGGAAAATTCAATGGCCTTGCGCTTAACATCTAAACTTTTTGAAACTTATTTATGTTGAGATCTACTCTAGAAGACCCAAATTAACATAATTAACACAAACGTGCAGTTTAGGAATCCTGTATTTAACGGTGTTGCAAAATCAAACGGCAGTTGTCCATAGACGTGGGAAGACGTAAAGGTTGGAGATAAACGGAAAAACAGGGATATTGGGTGTGTGGAGGCACATAAAGGGTTAATTGTTATTTAATGTTGCGACCTATTAATTGTTTTACTGATATGGTATGTGGAACATATTCAGCCAAAAAAAATTGCTTTGGTTCGCTTGATTTCTTGAAATAATTATCAGTGGGAAGGACGTTAGGGACAAAGGCGGTGGGGGGTTGTTTTTCCATGGGGGACTCATTACACCTTATTAACGGCTTGGCCGATTTAAATGTTTGTTTGGTATGAAAAGAAGCGATTTAAAAGTCAGACAATTACAAAAAGTTCGGCGCAAAAATCCCACGCGTAAAGCGGCCAGCGCGAAAACAATTTTGGGGGTTTTTCCCACTAGGACCCCCCCGGTCATTAAGTGTTAAATTACTATTTTATCTGGAAAATAATCTTTCCCCTTCCTCCTAGGAACGGAACTCTTTCAATGTTTGCTTCCAATTTTCACCACCCCAAGGCTTCCATCAATTTATGGATTATCAATGCCTAAAGTATTGTGTGCAAAATTCCACGTTTTACTTGAAGCGCACACCCTTTAACTACAGTACCCTGCTAAGTGGGCCTATGAAGGCTAGGGATATACAATAATGATATTGTACCCAAACTGACGAGGGAGTTCAAACTCTATAACTTCCCAATTGCATACGTCGAAAGTCTGGATGGAAGCTACTTGCACCAATTAATACCTGAAGCAATGGGTAAGTATAAGCAGATGCACCACCACCAACGCTCTCTGTACAGGAGCAGGAAACACATGGTCTGCAACTGAAGGCTAACAACATCAGTCAAATGTATGCAAGTAACTAAGTACCCATCTTAAAAACATGTACACACACTTACAGAAATGCATGTAAAGTAAAAAGACGAAAGTCAGATGGAATGGTATAAAAGAATTAGAACAGAAAGCATAGAGGCCGTCTTGGTACAAAAAGACCCAAAGCTGTCAAAGACACGAGTCATCAAGCACAAAGGAAATGCCTCACCGGCCTAATAAAAGATGTAGACGAGGAAAGAATATTGTCTACCTGTACGGATGTGCGAAATAAGGGCAGTGGTTAACGGGAGTCTATCATGAAGGTCGACACCTCTTGAAAGAAACTTTTATATGTCTGGACGCCAGAGCTGGCTGTCTTTCAATCAACGCAATTCATGATCAACTTCCATCCCCTGCCCAATCTGTATCTGTGGGGAAGACCAGTAGCTACCCATTACAAAGCGAAAGATACAAAACTTGCGCCATGACCAAACCACTGAAAGCAATCTCTACAGGTCTGGCACAGTACGTCGTAGAGGCAATCAGAAAACAACATCGCCACTGAGAATCTGAACTCCCATCTCTACAATAGCATTCGCACTGCTGATGCTACAACCTATCGAAAATCCAGTCTTACCAAAGGCCTAAGACAGAGCCCAACCAACATTCTGAAGAAGACCAATGACGGGATATTCCTGAGGGATGAGGAACACAACAACTAATTAGTGTTCCATCCAAGAAATCCTGAAACAGTAAGAGACCAGATATCCCCATCTTTTCTACAAACCGAGACAGTGATCATCATAGAGCAGACGGTCCCTATAAAGAGAACATATCCAAAAAAGAAAGAAAGAAGTGCAAATACAAGATCTAGTGACTGACTGTGGAGCAGAGATGGTCTAATACTACTTTCCAATAGAAATAGGAAAGCAGAGGTTTATGCAAACCTCAGTCAACAAATGCCTGGGATCCTTGGGCATTCCTAAAGGAAAGAGAAAGGCTAAAACCGATACAGCAGCCAAAATTGCACTCAAGCGAGATATGTAATCGCTCAGACAGAAGCTCAAAGGCATTCAGGCGGATGGGGCTACAAGAAACACCAGCAATATGCTATGAGGGAAGTGAATGGTTGAGCGCACACAAAACCAGGTTAACCCGCCAAAGTCGGTCCAAGCCCAAAGCGATATTTTCGATTCCTTATGATGAATGATCATTTGAGATATTTTCAAGTAATTAAACCACTTGTACGATTAATCCCTTTTAGTGGAGCGGTTTGCGACGGCCAAAATTGTCGACAACCCCCCTCGGTACAACAAACGCAAGCACTTCTATTCGAAAGTAGTAATAAATAATTTTAAAAAACTGATGGTGTGGTCAAAAACTTGGTGGCAGGGTGTTTTTTGGGTTCAAAAAATCACGTTTTTGAGATAAAAACTAAGAATATTCATTTAGATTTTTATTAATTTTTTAGCAAAAACACATTTTAATCATCATGCAATACTATCAATCTCTGACATTTATATAATAGATTTCTGCTTTTATACAATATTAAGGGTCTGAATTTAGCCCAAAAATTCACCTTTTCCTAAAAAAAAGCATCCATTTTATCACGTGGTCACCACAACGGAGTATACCTAAACCCTTTATGCAACGTATAAATCCTATATCAATAACAAAAATGGATACCATAAAAAATAAGATTTTAATATTTACTTAAAAAATAAAAAATAATAATAATTTCGTTAACTTGCAGCCCAAATTTCTTTTTCGGCATAGAAATCCTTCCCTGCCACCAAATATTTCAACACAACCATCATTTTCTTAAATCTTTAGATTTATCCTTCAAATAAAAGGTGGTTGTGTTTTGTTGTAGGTTGGGGGAGGGGTTAAACTCGCAAAACTAGAGCACTTTCAAGGCTCGGCCGCCGCGGCGCTATTTATTCTAAGACGGCGCCAAACGGACCCCGTTGGGACAATATTGATTTTAGAACCTCAGAATTATGAAGATGTTGACATAGTGTGCTAACATCATATTAGAATTTAGTTTATGGGCAGGGGGACATTGGGTGCATGGGAACCCTATAAATTTGCTACAAATAGGTAACCACTGTCGCAAAAACAATCAACGCACATCATTCTCGGTTTCCACCTGAGAACGAATATACTACAGAGATCGGAAGCAAAGCTGTAGTCCATTGTTAACAGCTCGAGCGTAGCGAACCAGGTCTGTTTCGGCTTGCAATGACTTGGCCGCACGGTGGCGCTGTGAGCACCTTAAGTTTTCTATGAGCGATGTATCCTGCAAATCAGGCAATTTTACACAATTCTGTGCTTCAATTCATGACCTAACGTGAATATAATTGTTCTTAGGACCGGCTCACATTAACACTTTATGTGTTTGGCCATGTCATCAATACCTTCTTTTTCATAAGACATAAGTCAAAATTAAAATAAAATGTCCAATTAGATCCTATTCTGTTAAAAAAATATGAGCTTGAGAAATAAACTGGTCCACATTTGTTTTAATTCTGGTGATATTGAAAAGAAAATACACATTTTAATTAACTCAGTATATTTTGAAGATATCCAAGAATGTCATTAATACATTGAAATTTGAGCAAATTCATCTTATAGTCGACAAATGAGTGTACAAAATTTGGGTTATTTTAAATTATTCCATGGCTTGAATGCAAAAGTCATTGAGTACTAAACTGTGTTCAAGGCTTTTTGACAAATAACACGCACGTGTGAGCATCACTGATTTAAAAATAGCCCGCCAAACTCAAATCTTGGGGTTATACATTGAAATGTTGTGAATAACGATTACTGCTTCTCGATCAGTCGAGGGAATCGTTGAATTACCATAACAATATCGTACCAGACACTGCACGCTGCAAACAATCCATTGAATACTTGCTTCGAATCTCTGTTAGGTATATTCGTCTCAGGTTTCCACTGTATAATAATTTGTCTTGCGAAAAGACTTTGTTCTTTCGTATCCAAAATACGGTGCTCAAAAGTCAGTAAGATTCCACTCACCTATTACATTGAATACCATGGAAGCAAATACGATTGGTTAGACCGTATTCAATAGCCAGCCATGTTGGTGGACAAGATAGACGCATTCCAGTATTACTACAATACATTCACCTGTCAATGATCCCTGTGCAATCGCTAAACATGGATCGATTGACAGCTTAATGTATTGTAGTCCTGCAATGAATGCATTTTGTCCACCAACATGTCTGGTGGCTGACGTCATATTGAATACGATCTATAGTCTGATTTTTTATTCCTGTCAGTAAACGCATATTGTCGATGGCAGGAATTCCTTTAGATTTTACTTTCTGAATAGATGCTTTTAACCCATTTTATCTGAAGCTTTTTGTATCGAAAATGTAAAGGCTTCATACCAGTATCAATTGAATAGATTGTCGTACAGTCTGAGACATGCTATCGATTCCTTTGTTTGGAGTCAATCAAAAAACGGGGGGGGGGGAACAAAAAGTGTCAAGAATATCGAGGCCGGGTGAACCTTTTTAACGTTGAGGAGGATTAGGCCACGTATGAGTGACCAAAACTCTTAGTTCTTATGGACAAACGATTGAACCAAAATGCCATGCGTTATTTCTGGAACAAGATGAATAAATCGTCGTGGTCACGACATAGTGTCGAATCTGATTTTTTGGTCAAATTGAGTTAATAGTTGATTCTGGTTGCCTTTTATGTACTCTTTAAGTGTACCCAAAAATAAAAGTGAAATTACATCTCCTAACCAAAATAGCCGCAGTCGAATAACACCCATTTGTATAAAACGGGTTTCACAAACAATCGAATACGTATTCGATAGCCTTGCGTGTCCAAATATCTCAAAGCACACAGATAAATTGCGAACGAATACGTATTCGCTGGGACAAAAATTGCTACTTCAGTGATCAAAATCGATAATAGGTCTGTCAAGATTTAAGGCAATCGTTGAAACTTACCTTTCTTCATGAGGGATTGGTCATGTTATTTTACATTTTAATTTTTGTGTTTTAATTATGTTACTTGTACTAATTGAAACCTACTGTCTGTGCGTCGTGGAAAAAAAAAATATTCAAGTTTTGCAGTTTTAACATTTGTACAAATGAACCAAATTTATCACTTTTAGGGGGATATAGTGACATTAACCCTCGTATTACCAAAGGGGAGGAGTTACCACCCAGGTAAATTTTCTTCCGGTGACCAAAACGTTAAAAACTTTCGTTAAGTCTTCCATGTAATTATTCCACATCCTTCCACATTTTGGCGAAACAAATGTGAAGGTAGCACCGTCACCGGGGTTAGCGTCGAAGTCGATTGGTGGGGAGTGGTTCTATTACCTCTACTACCCATTAATGAAAATGCAGCATTCTGATTGGTCAGTTTACTGCCCATTATTATGCAATAATGAGCCGCTAATGCATTTTCTTTTCATTCATCAGCATACAAAATACACATAAATTAGGCATATTACCTTAAAACCTACACAAATAAACAAACAAAAAATAAAATCAAGTTGTTTTAGTTAATAGAATAGAAATAAAGGTTTTGTAGTATCATCTATGGGCTCATAATGTATCCTCGGGCGAAAAAAATAAAAATAATGGCCGCCATTATTTAGTTTTTCCGACCTCGGGCACATTATTCGCCTATTAATGATACTGCATTACCCTTTAGTTATTAGTTCATTTGTTTTAATATTGTGCACTGTATGGCTCTAAAATTATGTAGATTAAAAACTATTTTTTTCTAGATTTTTTGGAACAATCTTTTCATTCGATTCAAGAATAAATGCTAATCTTTGCAAAATCTGCCTGCCCCCCCCCCCCCCCCCCCAAAAGACCATAAAAACTATAGCGATCTCCACAAACTGATCGTGCCAAGTCCAGATTTTGGAATCAATCGAATATAAGTGGATGAGCCAGACCATTAACGTAGGCCTTTATTTGGACCCAAGGGCTACCTCATCTGTGACATTACACAAAAATGTAGGATTGCCATTCTGTAGGTGTAGCTTGAACGGGGAGCTGGGGCTCGCAAAAGATTATAACAGGGGTCAAAATTGAGAAAGTGGGTCCAATGTTGTTGACCATTCCACTGAAATTGTAGCTTTTTTTTTTTAATTTTTTAGGTTTTTTCTTTTTTTAAATTTTAACCTTTGAACCGGGGATGACGGTAACAATAACGGTTTTCACAGGCTTATTGACGTTCGCTTAAGGGTAAGTCAGAAATAGCCAACAAAACTATAACTTTTGTGTTTAATCTTCCTTGTGACTGAGTACAACAGTACAAAGTTTTTGTATGGCCACCTTCAACAAACATTGGAAACCACTTTTGTCAATTTTTCTGAAGGCCGGAACCACCTTTATGACAGGCCTCTTTTTGCTGACGTCCTCGGTCCCAATCTCAAAGTAACCAAGTCCCGCTACGGTCAAATCAGATGCTTGCCTTGACTCTTAAGCACTGTCCCTACAACGAACCCATAACCATACGCTCCCCTCGGTCGTCGTCCAGGCGGTCGCCGCCGAGTCCCTACTCCCCACGTCATAAATGTAGTGCCCACGACTCGTCTGTCTCACGCGAACATCCCTGCCTACAAGTTTTTTTTCGCGTGTATTCATAGGAGGCAGGTTAGCCCTGGGTTAATAAATTCCTCTTTGCGTCCCCCCCCCCGCCCGGTGGTTAGCCGACCACTGCCTGGCTTCCCCCACTAATACGCACGTTAATGGATGACGTAATCAGGGCCCGCGTAGATTTTTCTCAGTGGGAAGTGTGAAATTCATCGTCATTCTCCTGTAAAAAAACATACGCTTTTTTGAATCAATTGCACTTTTGGAATCTTGAATTATATTTATGAATCTACAATAATCAGGGAACCTAGTCGACCAACTGGTTTGCGTTTTTGTGAAATTGAGAATTTTGCTTGACAGGAGAAAACGCTCCAATTTACTTCAGTGTACGGCCTAGCGTGTACGGGTTGCCTAAGGATGGCGCTTGTGTAGTGAACTTCAATCTCATTTTATGGCAGCGGGAAAATTCACTAACTCTTGCAAAATTTAAAAATCTGTTTATTTCACTACTCATATACATCGATAGAGGAGCCCCAGCTTTACACAGAAAGCGTCATGAAAATGGACCAGGACTTTCAAGAAGAAGTAAAAAAATAATGTAAAAAAATACGAAAAATACAATAGCGGTGTCAATTATGCATAAAGCAGCTATGAACTTTACCACGCGTCATAGCTCCCATGGGTCCAGGCAAAGTGTTAATTAACTTTTATGAGTTCGTACTAATATACCTCAAGTCATGAAGGCTGGTGTTGTGTGTAAAAAGTGCCATTTAAGCTAAGATACACAGATAACCTTATGGTCAAAGCTGAGGCCAAAGTTTACAACTGGAAGGCTAGCTAATATCCCTGGGTGGCAGAGTTACACATGTACAGTATTTTTTTAAGATTCGTGGAACTACACCTGTAGTCCCAAAACACCTGGTATTGCCAAATCCCCCCCCCCCCCATTGCAATGGTTTTATGTTGTCATCGGTCACAGTTGTGATGTGCCCCAAATCTACCCCTTAATGATTTGAGGTTGTACCTTTCAATTCTTGCTGAAAACAAACATAGCAGGTTTTGTAGCAATATTACACCTCGTTCTACCTGAGCTTTATTTTTTTGTGTAACAAAACATTTCCCGGTTACTGTAACAAGGCCCGTATTCCTATAATTTGGTACCAAAGGATAGCTTAAGTTTCTTCTTTCCATGTACCAAAATGAAGTACCACCTCCTCATTATGACGTCACCATGACGTCAAGATGTGAGGAAAGTCCGAAAGACTGAATATAGTGTGTGAAATTGATATATTCGCAATTTTAGCGACTCAAACACTTATGATAGCTCTAAATGCTGTCATTCTAGAACACTAGTCATTTCCCATCAAGTAGAGTCAAAAAACCGCATGCAAACTGAATTTTTCCTACCTTTTGGCCAAAATTGAATTCTTCCAACTGTGTGTGTCTCTGGAAATGGCAGTTTTTTTGGGCTGACATGCGAACTTTCTGACGTCATTGTGACGTAATGCTGCTAGGCATGTTGGTACTAATTTTGTTATCAATGGAAAGAGGAGGACCATAGCTATGCTATTGGTAACCAAAATCAAGTGTCTGTGATGTTCTCTGTTGTGTTGGCATGTTGGTACTTTCTTCGAAGGGGGGTGGTTGCCACCACCCCCACCTCAAATCCATCACTTTGGGACACCCCTGTATCTACCTATACCCCGATGGATGTTTGTTTTTGGTATGAAAAGGATCGGAACAACTCGATGTCATGAGACGAATTAACAACATTAAAAAAATCATTTTGTTTTAATTTTTTAGAAAAACACAAAAGGGGGTTTTTTATATTTTTACAGTTTTTTAACCCTATAAGTTAGACCATAACTCATCTTGTTTTGTATATCCAACAAACTTTCAGAAGGGGAACCTCTACGCAACACACAACAACAACGAAAAACCGGAGCCTAGAGTTGAAAACTCACTCCTTTCGCAACCCTCTTGACCCTGTGTTTTTTTGTTTTATGGTGAAGGTAGCGAGAAATGCGAGTTAAGGTGCCAAAGGATAAGTGGGGAAGGGAGGAAGGGGAGAGGGCTTGAGAGAAAGGAGGAAGCAGAACAGGGAGACAAAGAGGGGGGAAAGGGGGAAGTAATTGCACGAACTTACGATGACTATACAGGTTGATAAAGTAGGAGGAAAAACTTTTAGAAGCCAATAACAAGAGGATATCGTAATACGTGGGGGGTGTGTAGAGTGCGGAGAGAGTGGTAACAAAACTGGGGGGGGGGAGGAGATCACGAGAAAGAGAGACGGGCGTCAAGAATTTAGGGACACCCACCCAGACTCTTCGGGGTAGCAACCCGGGGTCCCCCCCTTCGTTAGACGAGTGTTACATCCGATTTTTGTATCGCCTGCCAGAGCACGGAGACACATAGGTATTGATTTTTCCGACTGTGGACTGTATGCTGTGTGCTGTATGTTATATGGTGTATGCTGTGGGTTTACTGGGGTGTAAACAATTTGTCATTTGTCGCGCATATGCATTGACCGATTAAGTTGTATTAATATGTTTTTGGGGGCCCAAGTGTGGGAAAATATCGAATCCAAAACATGATAATTGATGAAATTGTGATGATTTCGTGCCATATTAATGGTTCTCACTATAGTTTTAAAATATTGTGGCGTTCACTGCGTCTCGCCCGATATTTTGGCCACTCCATAGCTCGACCAATTAACTCTTTTGGGCTTTAAACGATCCTTAAGCGGTTGGTCAAGAGAACGGCCCCTACTCATTCACGGATCCAAAATCTGTATCACGGTTAATAGCCTGGGTTAAAAACCGAATACTATTTTTTTCCTGCGGTTATTGCGTCGGTCCAGTACTGGCTATACCAGATTGATTTCCATATTCCATAACTCTACCGCTCCACACAAGCACACCACTCGTCGACTAAATAAGCTATTTCCTGGGGTGAAACGAGTCATTGCACAGCCCACCGCCTGAACAGTGAAAAACCGAGTAGAGGAGAGTATAATTTCCCCACTTTTCATGCGCGCACTCTACACGGCAAATGCGTCGATTTTCCTACAAAACCTCTCCCTTCTAAGTAAGTCTTCCTTTTACGTGATAGGGGCGACGTGGGCCTCCGCCCCTGACTATCCCCCGATCCGCTGACTTCGCGACCCCGCCACCCATCCAGCGGAAAGCCACGCAAGCGGACTGTTCAAGATCGGATCGATCCCCACTAGTCCCAATGCCTTAACGTTGTCAAAAAGAACTAGGTACCCGTTTGTGAGGAAGGTGCCCCCATCCTTTTGAGATTACTTCTTCCCCAACGATAACACTTCACACCACATGCCCCCCCGCTCCAGAAGGTTTTTTATAAAGAAACCGCCCGCCGGACCAACATGGAGCGGAAATTATGCTAACAATGCAGGTCACGAATCCAATTCCGCTGATGTGGCGTGTGGGCCGAAATATTGTCCAAAACGTTGTACCGTGCCTGGTTACATGGGTCGCGCAGCTATAAAAATATGGCTCGGGGGGTGACCCTGCGAATTGAACAAATGGAAGGTCTGTCAAGCAAGCTCGTTCAAAATGGATCCCGTTTGTACCGTAATTCATACAAAAAAAAAAAAAAAAAATAACTTACCACAAAACTGGGAGTTGATTCTTCAACTCCAGACCGGAGGAATTTTGAGTGGAACACAAATATTGATATTAACACCTCTTTGCGACGCCTTTGTAGTAAACAACTAGTTTGTTTGCTTTCACGTTTTCCACGTTCTGTCCGCGTTACTTGCTGAGAGCTGTGTGCCCAATGGCAAGGTCAAGAGCGTAGTATTTTAAGGTGACGGCGCTCAAAACCCTATGGGAACGGCAAAACGACGCTATCTTTCTTGTGCCCGGCCCCCCTTTACACTAATAGTAGGATTTTTTTATTTCCTGTCATTTTCACAATTAAAAAGCAAATAGTTTTTTTGGGGGCGTGTCAACGATTCCATTCGGTCTGAAGAGTTGTGAGACCAGTACCATCCTACGGGTCGCTTTCTTTTGTTGACTGCAAATCCCATGCCTGCCAATCGTTTATGGCCAAAGTAAAACTCTACAGATGACATTCCCAGTGTGTAACAGCAGGCCGACCTAGTTCAAGATACCTGCCTAACATGTTGAAAAACATTGCTGTTAACTGGTCTATACTTTACCAATAAATCAATAGAAAAATTAAACAATTTGCTCGTTACCGCCCGTGGATTCGTTCACTTACTGTTTTTGTGGTGGCGGATAACGCAACTGGCACATGAATTAACAGGGGGGCGCCAAGATAGCGTCTGTTTTGCCGTTCCCATAGTTTAAGCACTATCACGAAAACTTGACAAATATTTAAGTCGAAAATATTTTAATCTCAATATTTTTCCACTCAAAATCCGTTGGAGTTGAAGAATCAACTCAGTGTATTTTTTTTGTATGAATAACGGTACGAACGGGATCCATTTTGAACGAAGCTTGTTTGACCTCATTTTCAATCGTAGGGTCACCGCTATTTATAGCTGCGACCCTTTACCAGCCCGGTACCAGTTTGGGCCTATGCACCACCGTGGAATGATTCGTTAACTTGCATGTAGCAATCCTCATGTCCGGTCTTTAAAAACTATTTGATGATAGTTTTTCAGCACAATTATGCACCACCGACTAAAGCAAAGGCAAGTTATCGGTCGCGACTCCGTACGGAATTCACACTCGCCCATCATACTAATCTATTTATAACGCGCACAAGTGACTTTTCAGGCTCGTCCAATGACTCGTTCGGCAGTTTTGCGCTTATGAATGAAATCTTGGCCGCCACCGCCTGTATAGTTAGAAAACAAAAATTTTGTTTGGAGTTACGGAAAGCTATAAATGCGCTTACTTGACTTGAACGCTTTTTCATTGAGCAACAAAATGTCTTTTGTCAATGCTAACACTTACACGTTTCATAGATGATTGAGGAGTGGAAATTGCATTTTCACAACAGAAACCAACTGCTCATAAGCCCCTACATCAATGTTTAGACTTCGGAAATTACCAGAGAGTGGTGACACGATTGGTTCAATCACTATAAAATACGAATTTGTAGTACGACAAAACGTAAAAATGTGGATCATAATGTTTCGTTTCATGGAGTGTCAAGCATTTGGCGGACAGGCGTGTAAGGGGGGGGGGTCATGGTGGGGGCAGGTTGCCCACCCCCCCCTGACGCCTTTGCCCGGGAAACAATTTGCAAGAAAAATCATGCTAATAATCACCTTTTTTAGCCCTCTGCCGGGAAAATTGGTCTTTTTGGAGGCCCTCTGATTGGAAAAGTTCCCAAGACTTGGGAAATTTGCCCCCTCGAGCGCCGGCCCGGTACGCCACTGGGTGTAAGTTTGTCCCGGCTGTGCGACATTATTTTGCGGGAATAATCTGTCATGATATTCCTAGTCATTTAATTGGATGTGTCCAATCGGCAACAAGTCTTAACAGCTAAAATGAAGTAAGGGTCTTGATGACTTCTTGCATATCACATCAATCACAATGACCACGTAGTTACTGTAGGCGGCATCAGCGGTCTGGTAATAATACGAATTTCCTTGTTCAGTATTATATCATTTTACGTCCTTAGAGGAAAAGGACTAGCAACCTGACGATCACACGTCAAAAGGGAGATAGCGGTATTTGTTGTTGTTAGATTCAAAACAAAAAAAAAAAAAAAAAAAAAAAAAAAAAAAAAAAAAAAAAAGGGAAGCACTGTCCCGTAACACCATGCAGGGGTCCTCTCCGCGATTTTTTGAAAAGTGGCAAATATGGTATTTAGGGATTTAAGGGCTATAATCAGTTTTTCTGCCTTGTATTGATTGTTTTTGAACACTTTAAAGAATGCCTTTTTCCTTTTAATGTCTTTTAGTAGCCTAACTATAATCAACCATCACTAAAAGAAGTTTGTAAATTATCCTTTTATTAGGTATAACTTAAACCACACAGGTAAAACATAAATCATGGTTAATACGTGAAACCTATTGTGCTGTTGATTTAGGTCTATGTCACAGCAATCGTTCTGATATATGTTCTGATATCGCTTTTTTCAGTATATATATACTTTTTTGTTCAATTTTAGACAGTAACGTAAATCAGCTGCGGAGGAGCGAACTCCCCCTTACTCGAATTCATTCCACCCCACATTATTGATCCGCTGTGAAAATGATCCCCTTCTTCTCTCTTTCCTCCGGGCAATCCAAAAAGGATATTATACCAGTGATTTTGAGGTTACACCTGTGGTCGCCTTTATTAACTCAAAGCACATTTTCTACTCTTCCACAAATTTTCCTCTCTCTCCACCCCCGGGATGGTCACGTGTGAGGACAAAAAGAAGTGTATCCACAATGCATTTTTGGTGCAAGATGGGATCTAAGATATGGTTGGAGTACTCGGAATAGCAAACAGCGTGATCCCCCTCCCGATGGCGTATTGCGCACACAAATCATCTGACTGTGTCAATCTTGTAATACGTATAACTTGGCCTTGGGGTTTGCGGTATGGTTAGGCTAAATAACTTAATCCTAGTTAATACACCCCTTACTTGCAAAGATATATTAACATAGCACCATAATATAATGATTGCAATAGAACTTGAATTTCTTTCTCAAACTCTGGGCAAAATCTCCTCCATTCTGTCGCCTAACGAAGCCTTTCTTGTAGTGAGCGGTCTCTGAATGGTTACCCGTGAAAAGTCTATACTCGATTCGCGTTGTACGTTCGCCCCCTGGAGTTTTGGACCTATTCCAAAGTCGGAGAGGGGCTCTGCCGGGAAAAGGGGTGAAAGAATTCAAATGCACGTGCCACACCGGATTATCTTGGAGTACCTCCGTTCATTTAATACCACTAAATACAATTTCATTCATTATGGAAACGCACTATATGTATTACGGCCTTAACATTGCTCACATAACATGATTAACAAAGTCCCTGTGCTATTAATTTTTCACCTCCAAGAATGGTACGGTGTCACAATTAGATCTGATCGAGTATACCTACTGCTACTATTGAAGTAGACTATGGGCTGTGAACTGTACAAGTTATCATAATCCAAATACGAGTATGCTAGTAAAAAATATAAGTCTCCTAAAGACCTTGAAACTTCTCATCAATTAACAGCTGTACATATGCAAAATGTGGAATAGAAACCAATATGTATACAGAATTGCCCATATTCTCGGCACTATTTACATAAAATTGTCGCGATGAGTGGGTTAAAAACAAACGTAATACTGGTAAAATTCTTAAATATTGTTGGCGGGTAAACTAACAGCGCTTACGAATATTTTTATGTTATGTACATACTCCGTAACGCAGAATACAGCTGTTAACGAAGGGAGAAGCGTACCTTTACTCTGCTTGATTCTAGAATTAGGTCGTGCTTGATATAAGTTCCTGAAGATGACCCACTGATTCCCGCAAAAAGTGCTTAAAATTTAGCTAAAAGTATAAATTGACTAAGCTACATCTTACAACGTCAAAATAGACCACATGAGAGCACATGTGGCGCACTGGGAATAAGTTTGGGACTTATGATTCCTAAGAACCGAGTTAAAATCCGTGAGGTTCGAGCCCGTGCAAGTCATGTGTTTGTATCCTTGAGCAAGGCATACTTTTAATCTCAACTTGCTTCTTTGACCATGCGAAATTGAGGAGCTGTAGGGGGGAAATGTTACTAATTGCTGATATGGCTGGTGCGCGTGCCCACTGCCACCTGATGAAGCTAAAGTGAGTGTGAACTTTTCCTGATGGCGGCGTACTAATAATAGCAACATTGCTTTGATGCTGTTTACAGCGAATGAAGCGCTATAAAAACTGAATATTACTTAAGAATTCATTCCACCCAACATTTTATCCGCTGTGATGATCCCCTTCTCTCTCTTTCCCCGGCAATCCAAAAAGGATGATTATACCAGTGATTTTGAGGTTACACAAGTTCTTCTTTATTAACTCAAAGCACAATGTTTCTACTTATCCACAAAATACTCTCTCTCTCTCCCTCTCTCTAATGATATGGTTTGATTACTCGAATAGCAAACATCGTGGAGTCTAATGGCGTATTGCGCACACAAATCATTGACTGTGTAAATCTTGTAATACGGTATAACCTGCCTGGGGTTGGTATGGTTAGGCTAAATAACTTAATCCTAGTTAATACACCCTTAACTTGCAAATATATTTAAACCATAGCAACCATAATATAATGATTGCAATAGACTTGATTTCTTTCTCAAACTCTGGGCAAAATCTCTCCATTCTGTCGCCAAACGAAGCCTTTTCTTGTAGTGAGCGGTCTCTGAATGGTTAACTATGGCACGCTCCACGTATCAAATCATGGCGAGTTTCATGCGCTGTATATCGAGTTTACCCCGCTATATGCGAGTTTACAGCGCTGCCTAGCCCAGTTGAACTCTATGTGCCGAGTTTCATAAACCATTCCCAGAATAAATCTGTCCAGAATAAAATCCATGCCGAGTTTTACAAAACTGGAAAGATATTTTTTCAACAGTGCAACTCGACATGATTTTTTTCCTCACATGAGGAACCTCGACATGATTTTTTTCTCAACATGACAAACTCGACATGATTTTTTTCCAACAGGACAAACTCGACATGATTTTTTTTACACATACACCAAAAAATCATGTCGAGTTTTCCTCATGTTTGGGAAAAATCATGCCGAATTTTAAACTGTGACATGATGTATGCCAAACTCACCATAATAGAAATAGCAAAATCGCATGTATAGAGGTCAAACTGACATATAGCGCTGTAAACTCGACATATAACGCTGCACACTCGACATATGGCGAGGAAAACTCGATACACAGCGCGTGAAACTCGACATGCGCGCGCGGGAAAACTCGCCATGATTTATGATTACGTAGATGCGTAAAACTGGACATGATTTATGTCAAACTCACGCATATAGAGAGCACAACTCGAGTCTAGAGGGCAAACTGGGCAGATAGCGCTGTAAACAACTCGACATATAACGCTGCACACTCGACATATGGCGAGGAAAACTCGATACACAGCGCGTGAAACTCGACATGCGCGTGAAACCTCGCCATGATTTTGATCCGTGGAGCGTGCCATAGTTAACATGCAACAAGTCTATACTCGATTCGCGTTGATACTTCCGTCCCCCTGGAGTTTTGGACCTATTCCAATAAGTCGGAGAGGGGCTCTGCCGGGAAAATGAAAGAATTCAAATGCCCGTGCCACACCGGATTATCTTGGAGGACACTCCGGTCATTTAATACCACTAAATACAATTTCATTCATGTATGGAAACGCACTATAGTGTATTTCAGGCCTTAACATTGCTCACAATAACATGATTAACAGAAGTCCCTGCGCCTTATTAAATTTTTCACCTCCGCTAGAATGGTACGGGGTCACATATTAGATGAATCGAGTATACTTGAAGTAGACTATTGGTGCTGTGAACTGTACAAGTTATCATAATCCAAATACGAGTATGCTAGTA
The DNA here is from genome assembly GCA_023653785.1 of Ophioderma brevispina. NCBI lineage: Eukaryota > Metazoa > Echinodermata > Ophiuroidea > Amphilepidida > Ophiodermatidae > Ophioderma > Ophioderma brevispina. The sequence continues at coordinate 12,254 of JAMKCH010011948.1, read as the reverse complement.
AATATAAGTCTCTAAATACACTTGAAACTTTACTAGCAATTAACAGCTGTACATATGCAAAATGTTTAAATAGAAACCAATATGTATACAGAATTGCCCATATTCATCGGCACTATTTACATAAAAGTGTCGCGATGAGTGGGTTAAAAACAAACGTAATACTGGTAAAATTCTTAAATATTTGGCGGGTAGAAATAAAACGCTTAGAATATTTTATTGTTATGTACATACTCGTAACTGCAGAATACAGCTGTTAACGAAGGTAGAAGCGTACCTTTACTCTGCTTGATTCTAGAATTAGTCGTGCTTGATATAAGTTCCTGAAGATGACCCCTGATCACCGCAAAAGTGCTTAATTAGCTAAGTATAATTGACTAAGCTACATCTTACAACGTCAAACTAAGACCACATGAGAGCACATGTGGCGCAATGGATAAGTGTGGGACTTATGATCCTAAGAACAGAGTAAATCGTGAGTTCGAGCCCCGCTGCAGTCAGTGTGTTTGTATCCTTGAGCAAGATACTTTTAATCTCAATTGCTTCTTTGACCCATGCGAAATCTGAGGAGCTGTTAGGGGGAAATGTTACTAATTGCTGATAGGGATGTGCGCGTGGCCAACTGCCACCTAGATGAAGCGAAATGATTGTGACGATTTCCTGATGGCGGCGTAATGATAATAGGCAACAGTGCTTTGATGCTGTTTACAGCGATGAAGCGCTATATAAAAAACTGAATATTATTTTATCATTTAAAGCCACTATCAGTGATTCACCCAAGAGAGTCAAAATATTTGAAATTTGCAGGAATAGCTTAAAAGTGAAGGACAAGTCTGTAGAATTCTCGTAAGTCATCTTTTACAACTGAAAAATCGACAGAAAAGTAAGAGAACAGCAGTGTTCAAAGATATGGATTTCCATTGAATTACGGACGGACAGCAATGACTAAAATATCCGATTTTGTTGTTATTATGTTGCTTTTGGGCTTATAACTTCTAGGGTATGTTATGATATCTATTCTTGTTACAGACATGCACAAATCTGATTTTTGATAATTTTTTTTTTTTTTCCGATATAGCAAATCACTGATATTGCCTTTAATGGTCTGCACATGCTTTGCGAACTATGCTATTTCAAGTTTGTCCTCTTGTTTTTGAGACATGGAAACAAGCTTTAATCTCAGATACTGAGCTTAATATGTTTTCATTTACAAGGAAAATGCAACTTGCTTCATTGGTAGAGCGTTCAATTGCAGAATTTAACGTGTTACGAATGCTCAATATGAGGCAACATAATACACGTACCATCCATTCCGTGGTGCTCACCGACGGGTACACTGACAATGTTACGAAATATAATTATTTATGTAATAAATAATAAGGGTATTGAGACGATTAGAGTATCTACAGTGATAACGACAGTGTCAACATATTTTCTTAACTATGAATATAAACAAGAGCAAAATGTTCCGAAATGTTACGTTCAATGCTGTTGAAATAGTATTTTCTATATACCGTACTTATCCTATTTATATTGATACCTGATACATGTGAATTGGCGTATCTTAACCGGCAACAACCTTTGCAGACTGTCGCCTAAATATCAGGTTATACTCGTATTCGTTTCACCCATTCGGTGGTACTGAAACACTTTCCATCTTTGTGAAAACACGCAAGCAATCAAGTTAATATCCATCAGTCTTCTTCTAATCCCATCATTCTCACCATTATGTACAAATTCGTGAGGCACTATCATATTTTAAGCTTAATATTAAATACACTTTACAGCGTCGTCTTAACAACAAGAAATGAGGAAGCCTTTGTGAAAATGAAATATTACTTTCTGAATGTTTAACCCGTCTTCATTTTTACACTATATTTACACGGTTGTCACAATTAAACTTGTTAAACCTTTAATACTTCCGTAGTTTCACCTATATGTTGAACAAATTTGTACCCCTACATAGTTCATAACAACACGACATAAAAATTCACAATATTTAATGTACATGTACACTGTATTGCATAAGTGACTTTTTAACTTGGTATTGTAGAAAGGTAAATAACCAATGTCTTCAAACTACACCACAGATTTAAAGACGAAATGTCCAATGAGAACGAGAGAGCATCTACCTTCCATTATTACGGCTATTAAGAAGGAAATCTGTTCCTAATCTCTAATGCTTCGACTTCACATATTCTTAAATGTGTATCAACAATATGTTTGCATCAATAAATGCATGTTAACCAAAAACATTCACTAAACATGCATAAAAGAAAATCCAATTTGCATACAAAGTATATGGCTCGTCATCTGTCCTGTGTCTTAATACCGTGTAAAAATGTATACAAAGTCATTGTACAAATTAACATTCGTCGTCTTCATTGTATCAAAACACCACTCAACGCTCAAAGTTTATAAGTAATTCCACAAAATACTTTGAATACGATGAACCCTGTCCGCTTGTTTTAATCAAAATTATTGGCAGTTACTGGCCCAGCAGAAATGTTGTTTTTCACGATGGAGGGATTACGGGTAGACCGAAGAACGGATCTACTCGTCTTTTGCGGCATTTACGCAGTTCTTTACGGTCTCCAGGTGCTTTGAAGGTGAACTGATCCATGTAGCCTCCTTCTATGTGCCCATCGAAGCCACTTTCGCCTGCCTTCATGCACCAGACATACTTGTTCTCTTCAACTTCAACACACCTATTTAATAGGAGAGGAATGCGGAATAACTTTAGAATAAGAGCTTACACTTTAGATGTTCAAGTCATAGTTTATTAACATGTATTTATCCCAAAATCACAATCACATGCAAACGGATAGTACCATACGTTTTGTAAGCTTGTAGCAATTTGTATTCCAATACAATTCAACCACTTTCAAGCAACTTAAAATATTTGGTGGTTATCCCTATCAACAAGGATTATTCTGGGTAGGATCATATCTACTGGTGAAACAACCGGTCCAGGTAACTTCTAAATACGCAATCTTGAAAATAACTGTACATGTGAACAGCATGAAATTTGTGTACGACAGATACGTCCGTCCAAGTACTGATACGGTTCCCAATTAAGCCGATACTTTAACCCGGTTTATCCATTGCAGAATTATTAGAACAAATATGTGTTTAAATTGTACACCACTGACAGCTGTCTCAGATGACAGTATACAACGATTCTTTACCAACTGAATAAACCATTTGCTAACTAACAATACATGCCTATACGGGACTATTACCCACGTAATTGTTGGCCACGGGACTATTTCCCACGGGATCACGGGACTATTACCCACTCGATTATTACCTGCAATAATCATCCCGTCCGTCATTATCTTCGTCCTTCATATACCAAGTATTAGGCATACCCTGATCGAAGCCTAGCCTAGATAATTTGGACTCGCTTTCACCCGGGTACCGCCAAGGCACATACAAGCTGCATTCGCCCTTCCTCTGGTTCGATAATTCTGTAAAACATCAAAAACCAATTTCAAATACCATCCACATAATTGTTAATAAACCACAGCAATTACAGCATCTATACATTTAAAGCAGATTAGTGGTCAGTAGTGGTCATTTAAGTTTCAGCTCTGTGGGGTCAAAATATGGTCCAAATTTAATACATCTCAAATGAGCAAAATAGCTATACCATCACGTTTCTGAAAACCGAAAAACAATGTTGACCACTGTCTATGCCCCGACGGTTTAAGGGTCAAAGGTTAAATTAAGAACAAAAGATGAAGTATGCTCACGATACTAAAATAGTACGACCCATGCATAGTGCTGACCTCAGTGAAAGGCTGCAAAAATCAATAAGCACCCATCTCAGTAGCCTTTACAGTTTACAAATCAAAAGTCAGAATAAGGTCAACATTCGAACGTCCTCACAACAAAAATAGCCATGCCACTATCTTGGTACCAGATATCTTGATCGCAGGTATGCATCTATATTGGTCTTGGTCAACGATGACCTCGATTGTGACCTGCAGTTTTAAGGTCAAACATTCTTGTAACCAAGGTGTGTCCTTAGTTTTTAGTATGGAGGCAACTTCTTCTTTCTATTTGTCACATTACATGTACGCTTGAAATTTCTACTTAAATTTTTCTCTCAAGTTATTCTGAACTGTGTATAATTGATGTATATCATGGTTGTTAATTAAAGGGGCATTTCGTGATCCACAGCCTCGTCCCCCCGACTTACCTCAACAATTGACATTTTTATATCATCTGAACTGTTGGCATGAGTATAGTATGTGTGCCAAATCTTACGTGCATATTCGATCTACCGTTGAAGAAATTCTGAAATTGATATTTCTGTCCGTAAACGTTAATTATTAATAAAGACTACAAAGATCATAATACTACATTAGAAATTAAATGCATGTATTGCATAAGTGGGTGTCTCATTTTGAAAATTGTGAGCTATTGGAAGGTCCAAAAGGCAAACGGCAACATACGGTTTTTCTAGCTGTTTTCTGACACTTTTTTCGGGAATCTGCAATAAACACCATCAAATTAAGAAACTGCATGCATGTCATGATCAGGGTCGTACCGCGGGGCTGTGGTGGTTTTGACACTCGAATTCGTCTAGGACCAACATCCGTTGGCAAAATTGGGCATCGCATTAAACATGTACCATACCACAATGTCCGACTGGGCGGGTTGGTCGTCATCGGTGCCCCCTACCCTACCGCACTCACCCGCACCCCCACATTTATGAAAACGATTCGGACGCCTCTGGATGTAATTAACAAAATGGTAGGCCTATTATCAGTGATTATTACGACGACACATGAAACGAGGCAAAAACTACAACTAAAACACGCAAACATTCTCGCGGTGAACTGTGCATGCATGCATCACGCGCACCTGAGAAAGAGCTCCACCTCTGCTGCGAGTACTTAGTGGCAGCGCAAAATGACACGCAGTACGCATAATGCCTTTTCTCTTCAATTATCCCTCTATAACCCTTAAGCATCGGATGCAATCTCACTAACCTGCAGAAGTCATTTGCCGCACCCTGTCCAGTAACGTCCACCCGCCTGAAGTAACCGTCTTTGCCTATATCACTGATGTCATAACGACGCGGCAAGACAGGAGAGTCAGTACCAGAACATGCGACCGAATCACCTAATCGGACATTATTAGAAGAATACAGAATAGAATAACAGCAAAAAATCACAGATTTAAGATAGGAAAAAATAAAAATTCATGTACAAATATGAAGGAAATGTAGACTGCAGTAATCGAATTTCATGGATTAACTGATGTATAACCGTATGGATATCCAATCAAATTACGATGTAATTGGCCAATCAGATACATGTTAAGAAAAAACTTAAAAGTGCTGAAAGGTTATATTGAAGGTCTATTTTGATTTTGGCCTTTTTGGTTACTCAAAAGTTATACACCCCTGGCCAAAGTATTGCAACATGCAGAAAACGATATTCGTAATCACAAATTTATACCGTGGATTATTGACCACACATTGAGAATTGAATGTCAAAGTTGTGTTTTCAGACAAATGTTATTCCTCTGAATCCAAGAAGCGCGAAAAACATTTGATTTAATGGTTATGTTCCCTAAATATGGCGGATTAAAGGAACTGCGAACTATAATCTGCTGATTGCACTCCCGAAGAAATACAGACACAGAAACAAAAGAAATGGCTTCAAAATAGATGCTTAATGATTTTTACGGGTTCGTTAGGGTTTACTTTAAGGTTTCCCGTCCATACAACCACTCCAATTTTCGCTCTAAACATTTAGAGTAAACCCTGACAAACCAGTACAGTTCATTTAGCGACCGTGACTATTTCGGCAGCCATTTTGACGCTCCTGTGCCTGTATTCCTTCCGGACTACAATCGGCAAGTTATCATTAGCCATCTCCTTTATCCCGCCATATTTAGTGGAATAAGACAATAATGTAGTACGTTTTCGCACAAATTTTGATTCTGGGAAACAATATCTGTTTGAAATCATAACTTTTGGCAATAATTACGTAATGCGTAGTCAAGAACTCTTGGTACTATTTCAGTATTTTTGAATATAATGTTTTCTGCATGTTGCAATACTTTTGGCCAATGTTTGTATATGAGCCAATGTCAAGTACTCTTAGAAATGTTGTAGACCTCAGGGGTAAAACGGATGTTTTAATCACATCATTGGAATGTGTTATTCGTTTTATTAAATATCTTTACTTAGTTTAAGTGTTTCTGTTTGCATAAATTATTACAGAAAATAAAATATACCACGAGAATTTCACTACGCCTGATTTTGTAAATCCATTTCGGCATGGCATAATTACCTGATTACATTATTTCCTTAGCACCGATTCTATATCGTATGCTTTATTCTCTATGTGGACACTCTTTATAATGTTAGTAAAATAAGTAGGGGGAAATACACACATTTAATAGAAAGTATAGTATTTAAGCACTCCACTCTTGAACGAAATATTAATTCATGCAAAGTATAGGAAAACTATAAAGAGCCAATCAAAGCAACAAAAGCAAATTATTGATAAGAAGAAATAGAAGCATTGTGATCTGTTATCATAATAAGAGAGAATGCGATTGTAGAAGAATCAACCTAATTTATATATTATGCAAGAAGATTATTATTATTTGAAAGAAATATTAACATGTGAATACAGAACTACACGAAGAACAAATTAATAGATTTCATGAAAGTGAAGTTATCAATTTCTGGATGCAAAATCCAATCGGGTTAGTAAATGGAAGGATGGAAACTTCCCAGGGAGGGTCGTTCAAAACGTTTTACCGCCACCTATACTACTCCATTATTATAAGTGTCAGACACATCAAGGTGGAAGCATAACTTTCGAATGGAGACCTTCCAGATACATTGGTAAAGTAGGCGTACGGCGAATAGACCGTATTCAATAGCCAGCCATGTTGGTGGACAAGATAGACGCATTCCAGTAAGTACTACAATACATTCACCTGTCCGATCCCTGTCAATCGTAACAGGGGATCGATTAAGCTGACTTAAATATGTAGTTCCTGGAATGTAGGCATCTTGTCCACCGTGACATGTCTGGTGGATGAGTCATATTGAATGCGGTCTATAGATAATTTGCGCATGAGTTCAAGACTACGAATAGAAACAGTCATCGATCATCGATCATCTGGTGAGAAATACACCGTGGCGGATAGCTTACTTGATAAAGAATTTCATGAAGCACATAATAGTACGTGGTGAGAACTTAAGAAGGAAAATAGATCGATTAGCGTAGAATCAACAATAGCGAAAGATAAAGTAAACTTGCGGAAGATAAACAGATAACATGGTGAAGACCTCATGAAGGCGAAAAGGCTACTGAAGAACTTCGGATGTTGAAAACAGTTTTCTCGGCGACGAGCTCAATAAAATAAGTTTATTATCCGTCAACATGGTCAAAGAATTCGGCAGCAAAATTGAATCAATAACCATTCTTTGTGATAATCTTCATGCAGGTGAAGGTTTAAAACCTAAGATATAAGAAGGATATTGTGAAGCCTATTGAAATGAAGTTGGAAAGAACTACATGCTGCGGAAGCGGGTGGGGGAATACCCTTATGTCAATAACATCTCTTGCGGCGCCCCATGGGGCACGGGTAAAAACGGTAGACGTTTCATACAGAAGTTCCATGGATGCAAATGAGGTAATACAATTGATTCTCATTTGCATCCATGGGACTTCTATACGAAATGTCTACCGTAAAAACGGGTATTTGCCCCACCCCATCTGAAGAACACTGAAGAAATGCAATGCGAAATGAATGGCGTTTAAGAAAAAGAGTGATTAATGGAAAGTGAAATGAGCTCTATTGAGATAGATAGACCTTGAAAATAAAACTAAAAATTGCAAATTAGATATCTATCTAAGAGATGACGTTCTGTGAAGAGATTGAATTAAATTACTCGCTGACATTTAAATACCTTCGCATGGCGGACATGTCATGACTACTTCGTGCGGGTCGGTGGACTTATCTTCGGTTGGTTCTTGTGTAGGCATCCGCGTAGTTGCTGCAGGAGTTTTGATTATAGGCGGGAGTGTTCCTTCGTCCAATTCGTTGCTTTCTGGCTCTGGTGGCAGTGTTGTTGTTTGGGGCGTTGTCGGAGGACGTGTGGGAACTTTGTTTAGCATAAACAAAACGGATTTTCTGTTAGTTGACTTGTCAAGATTATACACTGTAATTAAGTTATACATAAACATGCCAATATGAGATGATCCTATAGATATCTATATATACTTATATATATATAATATATATAATATATATATAATATGCCACATTTAACTGAATGATGGCACCAGGATGCCTAATTTACTACTTTGAACATGTATCAGGGTTTAGGTAGGTAATAGTACATGATAATTAACACGAACTTAAGTCATCAATCACTTCTTAATTACCATAGCAGAATACATCCTGTTACATTGCACAATTTGGTACACTCTCTTCAGCGTTTAAAACTATTTACATTGGATGCAATGCAGGTATACTAGTTTGAATCCAATGAGCACCATTAAAGCTGTTGTCAGAGGAGCGTTTCATCGAATTCAATAATAACGTTCATTTTAAAGGAGTAAGTCGAAAATTTAGTTTGTCGATGTTCATTAGTTTCAGATGTAATTATACACATTGAGATTATCCTTACCATGACACAGAAGATTTATGCAAACCGTTATAAAACCCCACGTGTTACTAACTTAACCGAACATTTTCCATTTTTATTGACATAAATATTTAGCAAAAAATCTGTCGTGGTGTTGCTACCCCACAGTGGGTTGAATTATGTTTTTATTTTGTTCTTGCTTCTTGTGTATGAAACCACTTTTGAATTTTGTCATCATTTGAGTGGACAGTAGAGGAATCATAACTATCCCAATTACGAGCCCCAATTGCAATGCTTTGAAATATTGAATATGTAAAACCAATCTTACCAATACCAATTTTGAGTTCCCATTGGTGTTATTTGGACAATATCTAGGAATGTATTACCTTGAAACACAAATTGACTTGAACGGCTTCATCATCATCATTATTATTATTATTACTATTTTTTATTTCACAAAATATATAGACACTTATCCTTAGCTTGATAGTGTACTACTAGAATGAATAATACAAAGCTGTGAAAAATGGAGATAGATTTGTGGTAAGAGTTTGCTTAAGAACAGGTGCGCAAGCATTTAGGGATGAGTATGGAAAAACTGCTCTCATAATTTACCAGGGTTTACAATAAGCCAGAGACGGGGCCGCAGACACTTCCAGGAAACGTTATAAAAATACACATTCGTAAAGTCCTTCATAGGCTTCCGTTACATCTAGCAGTGTGAGATCTCCGCCTTCTATAACAAACTGAAGTTCGCCATCAGCTTCTTCTCCTAGTGCTATTCCGCTCGTGAAGACATCTGTAATCGTGGTTAAGGGTCGCAGTTGCTTCGCACGTGAAGACGGGACGTTATCACGATTACTCGTTGCATTTCAGGAGCAAACAGAAGCTCGAGCTGGGGTTCTGTGTATGGTGTTTGGAAGGAAAGCAGGGTAGCATGTTGTGCAAATATGGTGAAAGAACTTGCGAAATGCAATATTATATTTACTAAATCAATGCTTTAAAAAATGTTTGTGGGAAGCGTAGCAGTGAAAGGAGGAAAACTTATAAAGGATCAGTCATACATAGTTTCACGCACATGCGCAAAGTACAATGCAAGCATGCAGGCCCAGTTATGAAACAACGAAGCAAACAATATTATGCGTATTAGATACACACTGACAAAAAGGTTTATGCGTATCATTTTATACGAGTGGCACACCTTTATTATTAATACACCATCAATTTACGATGGTAAACAATTCTTTGACGATTAATAAAAAGAACAGTAGGATATATTTGATTATTCATGCTAAAATGTAGAGAATATAATAACACAGGCAATAAAGTAAATTATAAATGAAACTTTATTTAATATTTCGAAGATTTCTCCGGGTTCCATCCTTTAACTTTGATTTATTCCTTGAAGGCGACTATAGGCGCTCTAATCTTTGTTTTTCAAAAGATTTCAATTTATTAATCTTCATGAACATTCGACGAAAACCGCGTAAAAATGCACTCATATCAATTCAAACAAGCCTAGTCTTGGTCATTTTCGAAAGCCATCTTGAACATCACTGATTTGCTGTCGCAGTTAGAAGGTTAAAACGCAATTACGCATGCTCATTATCTGAATAAACCTTTTTGTTTGTTATTGCAGCTGTACTAAAATCACATGAAATTGCGTAATGATTAATTGTGACACGATCATCGTCGGATGCCGTCTATTGCAGACACCTCTGTTCACTTAAGAGACTCGTGTCCATTGATGATGATCGTATCACAAGTATGTTAATGGTTAATAAGGCACCTTGCTATATCACGTCATAACAGCACCTACCAGTTCGATTGAAATCCTTTGTCAGATTTCCACCTGGTATGTATGAACAAGATTTTGACAACCAATGAATGATATATGAAAAATGATCATGATAAAACATACTGTTACGTTAGACATGGAATATGTGTCCTTCAATACATGCATGCATGCTACATTTCACCATACTGTTCAATATTGAAACGGGCAATTAAAATGGTTTCTTTAATGGGCTCCCCTAATTATTCCGCTCACACTAAAATGTTTGTGTTCCATACAAAATGACGTTTTGGTGATAGGCTTATTTACTAATAGTAAATTGATATGTTGTAGTCGAATGGTTTTACTTTCCAAAAATAAAGTTGATTTTTCAAAATTCCTCCTGCCCTACAAAAAACACGCAAGTAGTCAAAACGGACGTTTTAAATCAACTATATGATTAATGGAAAGAATAAGGGTATTCTTTTTGCACGGAATACAAATACCACTGTCATGAAAAATAGTTGGCACACTTGATGCAATAGATTGGAACCATTTCCGTGCTCACAACTAAGATCGGAATTGGGTAGGTCACTGTTCATAGAAAGCAGAGATCTTCCCCTTACCACATCCTTCACCACACCCATCGATCAATTTTGGGGGGACCTGGCAAGGCTGCTGACAACATGACTCGGATCAACATGCCTTGGGGAGAGGGGGTCACTTTTCCCCCCAAATCGGACGAGTTTACCAACATTTTCCATGATTGCAGGTCTACATAAATGCATGATATTGATGACGATGACAATATTCTATCTAAATAATCATCCAGCCTATATCTTATTATATATATTAAAAGAAAATAAAACAGCTAAAGATAGATTGCAATTCGATGTTGCCATAGCTATCAAAGTTATCTAATTTCAATCGCCTCCACTTTGAATGTCCACATCTGTAAAACTTCATCTTAAAAAATAGATATTTGAAACCAAGACTGATTCCACTCAGATAGAAGTCAGAAAAAATAAGGCAATGTAAAGCGTCCTTCTTTTCATGGGGTGTTGGATCGTTGAAATAATGGTAAGTGTTCTTAATTTCCAACGTAAGAATATATGGGGTCGTAAATCTACGTGCATATACTATGTCATGCCTGAGTGGACCAATTTCTCATAGCACTGTGTAACTGGTTTGAAAGGTCTGTTATGTAGGACATAAGCATTAGTTAGTGACACTTAGGGTTACCACGACTTTGGGGACGGCGCCAGGTTGATTGAAGGCAATACTCAATGAGGAATCCTCATAGTTGGTAATGTTTGTGTGCACACACACACATCCTTTTTTCCATTTGTCCTCTTTTTTTTTAAGTTTATTTGTGCATTAATTGCCAACTTTAATCTGAGTGAATCAAAGATTTACGTCATATAAATAGTCATGCAAGAAATTATGATTCATGAAAGAAAAGGTAATCTTTATTTTTTAATATTTTCTATATTACGTCTTTTTAAGTTCATTTACAGGTAACATTCTTATTTACTAAAAGAGCTTCTATCCTAAGGTGTGACCTATTTGCCCTTTAAGAACCGTTTTTTTTTTACTTCTCATAATGCATTGCAAACATTGCGATGCGCATACAACACCTACATTTGTATGACGCATACTCAACTTCACGCACAGGATTTTCTTCTTCTCCTGTTACAAGGTATTCAAGCTTGCGGGCACCATGAAATTGAATGCACCGTATTATGGTGGATGTGAAATAATGGTAATTACCTTTCCAATGGAATGGATCTTTCGAGATTTGTTTAAAGAAGAAATTAAGTACATTTTTCTAAAGCTTTAAGTTAATGGAAGGCA
>JAMKCH010011947.1:0-44999 GCA_023653785.1 Ophioderma brevispina | reverse complement strand
AGAACGAGCCCTGAGTAGCATAGCCATTACACCTGACCACAATAGGTATTTGTGCTTTTATATCTAGGCCTAGTAGTATCACTGGATACAGTGTGCACAACAACCAACAGGGAGTGTACCAATTTATGTATTTAATCTTCTCGCAACAGGGTAGCCCCTTCAATGCTAAGTAAAGCACTGATTTCAAAACTACAAACACATTGCTCAAAATAATTGAGAATAAATGTCAAGTAATACATATACAGTGTGAAAAATAAATAGCAAGTCAGTCTTAGCAGACCAGCTATCAGGATAGAAGAACAAACTTCAGATAAGACCAAAAAAGCCTCGAAATTTACAGACAACTAGTGGGAACACTGTCACCCATTGGGTTCAAGTTAACCCTGATCACAGTTTTTTTGTTTGCTCGTATCCACAGTAATTGGTAAGGCTTTGTGGTTTGGTGTCAGGATTTGTTCGCTAGGGTGGCTTTATCCGGGGGCGCGTGTAGCCATGATACGGACGCTCCTAACATGGCACGCTATTTGAGGCAGGGGCGGATGGGAACAGTCAGGGGTTTACACCTACTCTTATTCGACATGAATGCGATGTACATATACAGTTGTAATTCTCTGTACATGGGGGGACCGACGGCTTATTCTTTTCTAACGGTCCCTTCCGAGGACGGGATGCTTTCAGATCCATTTGCCCAATTCCAACGGAACACATGGAGGAGCGCGTAGTAGTCTGTATTTAATCAATAGTGGTATACAGATCAATCCAGATTGGTAGTACCCGAATAAATCCCAGTAAGTGCCACGACCCACGGGATTCGAACCGGGAATTTGATGGTAAATTTGCGACAGAGGCAAGCACGCTAACCGCTAGGCCCACGCTCTCCCACAGTTCGATCCACAAAGTCATGGTTTATGAAATAGCTCATTATTTTGAAAAGTGCCCCCCCCCCCAATTTTAAAAAAATCAAGATTTTTGGCACAGTTACATTGAGGTTAATTGGCTAGACTATACCTGTGAATAGGAAAGCTCGAACTCTCTTTGATCGCATTGAGAAATTTTTTTCTTAGAATAAAAAGAACCCGAGAGATAAAATTCAACTGCCGCTTAAAAACTAATTTAAATATGAAATAGCTGGGAAATGGCACAGTAATGTCAACATCATATATATTTAGCTGTTCCGTTTGTTCACGCAAGTCAAGTAGGATCAGTTTTCGTGCGATTGTGATATTTCATAAGGGGCGATAGACATTTCATGGACTTGAATAAGGATCGAGGATCCTCAAGTCTTAAATACAAATCCTTTCTTTTAACGGACCGCCGTAAATGAGGCGTGATACTTTGAGTTTTAGCATTACTGTTCACGGGTATAGTTTACTAGACAATTACCAACACAACTGTGTATAAATCTCACAAATTTGAAAAATTGGGGTGCTCTTCAAAAAATGTGAATAATTATTGCGTTTTTAAAGGTGCGTGTTCCGATCGCTTTGGGACCAGGGTGTTCACATTAGTGTGCGTTTTTGCGTCTATGGCACACTTTTCCAAAGGTAGATGCACTTTTGTCTAGAGAGAGTAAAATTTTGCGTCCTTTCTGGACGCAAAAAAGTAGCCACTTAAAACTACACAAAATCACAGATTTTTCCTGGAACATGGTACAAATTGTATCATTTCACTCAAACAATCATTATTATTTTAATAATATAACACCATTAAATCCATGTGCAAATCTGTGGAAAATAATATAGGTATAAATATTTGACTGTATTTACGACGGGTCTTTTTTTTTTAGTTCACTAACCCTCCCAAAGGGTATTCAAGATCTCCCTCCATTTTCTTTTGAGTTTTAAGGTCATCAGGGTAATTCACTTTTCAATATACCACCCTCCAAGGTTTGGAATTTGATGTTTATTTATGGATGGTTAGCAGTCATTTACAACAGTTCTCCACCTGTTAAACTTGACACAACATATAATTGTTGAAAAGAAAACGCCCTTTTGCAACCTCAGGGAAACAAATTTGCGTCCAAGTGAAGACGCAGCGTTATTTTTCAAAACCTAGTGTGCACCCTGTTTGGGACCCCCATGATTTTACCGGAAGTAGTACGATTTTTGATATCAGATAAAGGCCGTATTTTTGTCTCATTGTCGTCATGAATTTGAGAGCCCTACAAAGTCCATTTCATTCACAAGATTAACAAAAAAACAAAAAACTGCCGTTTTAGTGTTAACCATCATGTTAGCACAGTATTGAATAGGGCTTTGCACCATGCATTATGCGTCTACCATCAAACCGCAAGTTTGTTTCCACGGTACTTTGATTGGGTTGTATTGTGCAAGTGTCAGGCTCTCATATTTAAGTAGAGAACACAATACACATAAATCGGAAATCAAGCCCCTTAATTGGATGCTCAGTCTCTCCATACCCCAATTCCCCATCATCCAAGTACAGGGCTGCCAATGGCGTGATCAACCATGGATCGGGTAAATGGGCATGTTTTCAAACAAACTGTTTTTTTTCCTAAGATTGTAAGTCTTTAGTGACTTTTGATATAGGGTTTCTCTTGGTACTCTGGGCATCATGAACAGTGTTTTTGTTTGAACACTGATGAGTAAGTTTCATCACATTTTAATACCAACAAAAAAATTGTTTGTTTTGGTCCACTTCCGACCGACCGTCATTGGCCCTGCGAACTTTGAACTTTTTTTTTTCAATAAGTTTTTTTTTTTTTATTTTCCCTCAAAATTTACAAACTACCCATCGGAAAAAAATGTCCAAAAGGAGAAAACGCTTCCCGATCGTGTCCGATGCGGCAACCTCTCAAACGAGAATGTTTTCACCACCTCCTAAGTGGCCACATTTCTCCAACTTTCGAATGACGTTTGGAACACCTACAGCCACAGTTCTAGGAATGGTATTGTATTTCAACGTGTATCAAATGTACAAAGTCATATCTGATGTTCAATTTGCTTTGTAAATAAAAGTAAACCGATAAACCGGTAGTGAATGACATTTTTATCATTTATTATTATTTTGGCAAATGCTAATTTGTACCTACTTGTGAAAATACCATAAGTTTTTTTTTTATTTCAACAATGTTTTGTCGGGGGCTACCTTTTATTCTGCGCAAATCAACCCTTGTGTTTTTTAGTTTGACTTTCATGGTGGCGACTTCCATTGCATGGTGGACGTGACATGCATTGGCGGTTCAATTTAAATGGGCTCAAAAACTCTGCTGAGTAAGATCGTTCAGCTTCAACATGGATTCCATCTCTTTCAAGAACTGTATGAATCACTTAATGTTGAAGCCGCTGGGTCTTCACTGAAGGGCATTGCCCGTTACGTATCAGAAAGTGACCGACCATGGTCAACCACGAGCAACCGAGAATTGGAGCTGCTTAAAACATTCGGCAAGCGCCATGGTTTATTTGGTAATACCTTTCCGTAATTCATCTCCGTTGTGCATGTTTGTGTCACAGATGTGTTTGAATATTGTATAGATGAAAACATCACAATTTAAGAATTTGGTACCTGAAAATATAGAAGAGGGGGAAAAGAAAAAAAACTTTTCCGACCGACCAAATTTCTTAAAATCAGTGTGGACAAAGCATTAACAATTTTTTTCCTAAATAATGAAAAACCTACTGTTGGTTCATATTTACTCCTATTCTTGGGGATACCAATTCTGATGGTTTAGTTTGTTTTCCTCAGATTTGTCCTCTTGTGAAACATTTCCTTGTCTTCTTCCTTCCCTTCGTACATTATTATCAACTGCTAATTTATGGTCAAAAAGGAGGAAACAAGAATATGCTGCCACATTAATGTTTATAGAGTGAATGGTGATCAAATCCGTGTTCTAAACTCACAATTCTGTGAAAGGACTCCTTTTCCGTAAAGAGTAAAAATTTGGTAATTGTGTTACCAAAGTTCATACAATCTCGTTCTCTTTAATATTTGTATGTAAGTATATTAAAAAGAACCAAGTTTTACAGTGGTGTTGATTCCTCAGCTCCAACAATTTTGGGAATAAGAAATATTTCTTGATTTCTAAAATAATCATGAATTTTCGGCAAGATTGGGTTACGATGTTTTAAACCAAATGACGATGTCTAAACTTTGGGATACTTGGCGCCCACCACCTGGCGATTTTCTGTAAAGTGTGTCTGAGCCCTTGTGGTGGATTGAGAAAATGCACTATAAATCCCAACATTTATTTACTTGTAGTAAGTATATTAACGCTGCCTTTGAAGAACTCCCAAGAGGCCTTTCAAATGATACATTAGAAAACGTTTCGGATTTCATTTCAATGTATGCGAACAACCTTTAAGGCATATAAAAAAAAGTTTGTTTGGCGTATCGGACGAAAAAAATGAGGGTCGGTCGGACAGATTTTAAAAAAAAATTTTTTAGATCTTCTCAATGATATACTCTAAAATGAATACAAGAGGTACTATTAAAGCTTTTTCAATGACATAGCAAAGATCTTTGTATTTTAATTGTTTGAGTTGCTTTGTTGTCGGTTCTGTTAATTTTTTGTTCTTGCTTTTGGTAAAAAAAAAATATTTAGTTTTTAATTGTGGATGAAACTAATGGGTCGGTCGGCAGAATATTTTTATTTTGTGCTAATTGCATTAAACTTTTGAGTCGGCAGGTTTTTTAAGGGTCGCGTCGGGTTACCAAAAACAAAACAATTTTTTTATGCCTAATATATGTCACATACATTCACAAGTGCTTGCCGGTGATGATGCGCTTTATGCAAATGCAAAATATGCCAAAAGTGGTGATGACCTGTTAGGACGCTGAACAGAGTCATCAAGTTTAGTAAAGTTTGCTTTTGAAAAGGTCAGGCGGTGGCGGCCAAGCCTCATTCATTATAGCAACTCACCAAAAATGTCAAAACAAATTACAGCAATACGGAGTGCAAACCACAAACCAAATTGGGTGCTTTGGGTCGGTCATGGGTGCTTTGGGTCGGTCATGGGTGTTCCCATGACCCACATACAACCTCGTCCTCGTTCGTTATTAACACACAAAAAATCAGAAATAACCCTTCCAGTGGAGTTGATTCTTCAGCTCAACTGTTTTGGAATATGGAAATATTCCTTGACAGCATGTAAAAAATTCAGAATTTTTCGTCAAGATTTCGCTTTTTCGTGTTAAGCCAATGGCGACGTCTGAAATTTGAATTTCTTGGCCGCCCTCCCCTGTTTGACTGCACAAGTACAAGAGATGATGGAGGGGACATTGCTATTACATGTATTGATTTTGTTGAGTGCACTTGTACTGGAAGGGTGTGAAGAATCAATCACTTCACACTTGCAGCCAACTCTACAGTGCTCATGTAACCCAAGTTCTATCACCATCAAATTGGGATTTCTTGGTCGCCCTCCACTGGAAAAGGTCTATTTTTTTTTTAAATGGAGATTTTTGCAGAGTTGCATTGGTAGTTGATTGGTTAGTAACTATACCAGTGAATGGTAAAGCTTGTTCCCAGTACTGCCATTGAATTAGGACAACACTAGCAAATTGATTTGTTTTGATATACTACAGATTCGGACACTTTCTTAACTGCTTCTTAGCTTTTCTTTTTTAACTTCTTTATTTTTGAAATAAAGAAATAGTCAAGAAAGTGTCTGAATCTGGACTGTATCTTAAAGGTGCAACGAGACATTTCACATATCAGGTGTCTCTAAAAAATCGAAATTACTGATTTTTGTCCTGATGTAAAGCTTTTCATCAAAAATATCCCAATCTGAAAGGATTAAGCTGAGAAATGTTTCTTTGGTACAAAAATTGTGAAGTATCTAATTTCGTATAGGAGCAAATACAAGATTCAGCCTATGTTTTACATTGAAATATGAACAAATCAAAATCACCTAGTTTTTCTTTCTTTTAAGACATTTCTGTAGCCAATACAAGGTAAGAAATCTATTTGAGTGTTTAATCTATGAAATTACTATTATGACACAGTATTTGGGTGCCTCAAAAATCTCGGTTGCACCTTTAACAAATGAATTCCCTAGTGGGATCAGGATCCAAATCTAATTACAAAAATCCCTTCCTTTTATGACACATGTACCACTTTTGAGGTCTAGTATACAAGACCATAATTACCAACAAATTGCATAAATCTCACAACTTGAAATTGGGGGCATTCTTCAAAAAAAATGTGCTATTATAACTTTAAAATGCTTGATTCCAATATTAGGACGACGGAAATAAAAAACCCTGTTTAGGGTCCGAATGACACTGATTTTCAGTTGCAGAATTTTTTTTTTAGTTTTTCCAAAAATCATGTATAAAATCAGCCTGTTTTTATTAGCCCAAATTTATCAATTTGGCTATTTGTAAAGAAAATCTTGACAACATTTCATTTTTTCTCTGGATTTTCATGACTTTTGGGTTACGTTTAGGGCCATTTTGTACCTCAGAAAGAGGGGAAAAAATTAGCCCGACCCGACCCTACTCGAAAGGAAAACAAAAAATTTTTTTTTTTTTTTACCTTATGGGGCTATTATTAGTAGATTGCTTGTGTACCTTGCTTGCTCGTTGATATGCTTATAAACCATACTGCGTTGTAGAGATAGTCTTCAATCCTTGTATCTGTGTTTGTTCGTTTGACATAGTGCCTTGACAGCTAATACAACCTCTTGAAACTCTTGACCCTCTGTCTTCATATCACTTAATGTCTGCCTGGCTTCTCTCTGTGTATAGAATGCACAACAAAAAGTTGACAAAGACAGGGATTTCAGGGACCCGAGGTCCCGCATTAAGGACTCTTGACTTTTCATTCGGACCCGCGAGAAAAATGGCTGAGAGTCATTTTGACCCGCGGCTTTTGAATATAAAATATCTCAAGAGTCAGCCAAAGTCGGCTTTCCTTTCCCAATACTCTAAATTCCCGTCAGGGATATAGCTACGCCCCGCCGGCCGGCCATGTCCGGCACTTGCTCCCACCGACCGGCACAGAAGGTCATTTGGGAGGTTGCCGACCGGCACTTTACTTCAGTGAAATGAAAAATTACCACATAAATTGTCCATATGTGCCAAAAAGTGTAGTAAATTTTAAGATTTACAACCGGCACTCAGAGTAGCCTAGCTATAACCCTGATTCCCGTCTAGTCGCAAGTCATTTTAACTCGCGGCTCTTTGCACAACAAACGTTGCAAGAGTCAAGCAGAGTCCGCTTTGAAAGTTTCCCAATACTAATTTCCGTAGTCGCAAGAATTTTCAATCAAGGTTTCTATTCACAAGACACCAGTTTGTTTTTTTCACGTTGATGAGGCTATGACGCAAACTAAAGCACATCCAAAAAAATTTCGTCTGTCCAGTGTGATGATACATCGTCTTACACATTCTTGGGATATAATGGAGCAGTGTTATTTACGCATATTTACACTCATTTGTGGTGAACACGAGTATTGTTTAATTTTATGCCCACTTGACCAAACACAATCCGGAATTGAAAGATGCAGTCAATCCTGTTGACATCATACTTATACAGAGAAATCAGTGCAATCCTCTTCTTTCTCTGCCTGACTAATTCCATTCGACGTGACATTGTTAAAGGGGTTTAATGGGTATCGTATGTCCTCTTATGCACTTGTCAAGTTCAATCCGGGCCCTGGGGGTCCCGGGACATAGCGTGGTATATGCCGGACATAGCCGGGCATGTACAAAAAATATTGCCCGCAAGCCGGGATGTTAGCCGTGACTTGGCCGGGAAATGTACGTAGCTTGTCCCCGCCCTTCCGGTACAATCATTGATGATAGCTTGGGGTTAAGCCGGGAGGTAAAAAAATTTTTCCCGGCTCGCCGGACATACACGGGGACCTTTAAACACAGGTGTCACACCATATAAAAAACCAGGCTATCAGTGAGGCGTATCGCCCGTCAAAGTCTGTAGTATCACCATTTTATATCGCTAACCATTGCCGTCGTCGATCTCTTCCATGTCGTAAAAGGCAAGCCATACAAGTAGCACACACGCACGTGTGGTGAATTTCGGCTCGGTTCTTACACTCCGGCGATCCAAAATGTATTGTGATTTTATATAGGCTAGACCTTTGTCGCATAGCCGGGACCGAGCCTGGATTGTACAGAGTTTTAAAAGCTCCCGCCCTCATTGGCCGAGAATATACGGTGATTGTCACACCGAAGCCCTGCTAGTAGGGCCCGGTACAAGCGGGGGATGTCAAAAAATGTAACCCTGCTACCCGGTATGTCGTGCTACTTTGCGGACAAAGGCGGGGTGGTCCAGACAGAGACAAAATGTACATTCCCGGCTAAGTCCCGCTAGTCCCGGGACCCCCAGGGCGGGTGGAATGACAAGTGCTTAAGTGCACATATTTAGGTTAATATGGATTTTGTTTAGTGAATGATCACAAAAAAAGTTTAAAAATAGGGCTGTAAACTGTCCCAATATGATCAAGCCTGTTATATCATCACTTTTGACACAAATGCTCAACGTGCTGAAACGGGCAAGGAGATCTGCCCAATGAGCTAGTGTTTTTTTTTTGTGTGTGTGATGTACAGTACTAACTTCCTCTGCGCTTCGAGTATATTAGCTCTCCGGGCGGCATTTAAACCGCATAAGGAGCCACCTGGCAGAAATAGCTGAAATTTTCAGGTGAGTCATGTTCATGTCCCGGGTGTTTTCAACTTTAATTTGGGTAGGTATGTACCGTCACAAATTTCAAACATTGAGGCTCCGGAAAGGGTTCATTCCCGGGAATTTTCAGAGAGGAAAATTTCCATGGAATTTTGGGAATCACAGGAAATTGTATTGGGAATTTATAAACTTTTGGGAATTTTCAAACATCTTTTGGTTGATACAAACTATAATATAGGTCCTTTTGTTCAGATTAGGAATTACTCCTCTACAGGTACACCAGTGAATGCTACAGAAGAACATACAAGCACAAACAAGCATGTTTTAAACCGAAATAACCGCACTCTTTTAAAAAAACCAAACAGTGTTTGGTCAATTTGTTTTCTATCACTCACTGGTCTTGTTAGCTTGTATCCTGTTAACCACCCCCTTGATTTAAGAGCAGTGTGAACCTTGAGTTCCGAGTATCTATTGTGGTTTGTAACTTTGGCAAATATTTGAATATTATAGTGTAAACGTATACATTTCTAGAAAGAAATCATTGGACGATGAACCCGATGAGGGCATCAGAATTAATGTAACTTTCCGTAATTTTGAGAAAAATTACTACAAACATGATTTTGCCCCAAATTTTCATCAGCATACCAAAAATCATTGACATTTTCATGATTTCTTATGTATTTTTTGAAACAAGACAATTTGTCTAGGGAGTTTTTTTCATTTTTAAAAATAGAGCTTACTTTTTTCGAAATATAAGGAAAATTCAAAAAAAGTGTGATTTTTACCTTTCTTTTTCCAAAATTTGAGTATATATTGGAGAATAATCTTTAGTTAGAAATCGAACAATGAAAAAGTGAGAAAACCGTCCCTAGAGAAGACCGATTGCTATGTAGGAAAGTGTTAAACCTTACTTTACTTCGGTATTTTTTTGGAGTTATCTTGTCTGAAAATTTGCCATTTTGGGAAAAAATGACATTGAGAAAATCCTTGTTTTATTAAAAAAGTGACTTTTCATGCCATTTCAAGCGCTAGCTGGCTCTTTCTGCTTAAATAAATTTACTCTTTTAACTTCAAAATTTGAGTATGTTGTGATGATTCAAATACATCTTATTGCCTATTTGAATCCAACCTCTTTTTGTTCTTCACTCCAGAAATCAAATAAATTGGAAATTCATCTAGTCTAAATTAGCGCTTTGTTACATTTTCAATATTATTTCGTTTTTTTCAAGATGCGTTTTCGCGCAAAGTACTTAAAACACCGCTACGCTTCAGGTACGCATCAAAAATTTCACCACCGACGCGATGGCTGCGCATTGCGCCTGGAACGGCGTATAAGTGGCTTAAATTCCCGGCCGTTAAGACCATATGGTTTTTTGTGACTTTAAATGGTCATATAGCTGTGTTTAAATCGGCAAAAAATACAACTCAGGATTGTCTGCATTGGATAATAACCTTTGTTGGTACATAGAACACAGTGCTGTTAAAATGGTGCAAAAAAAAATCAAAAATTCGTGTAAAAACAAAAGCACAAGGGGTTGACACTTACCCTTACCTTAGATTGTGAACTTATCTCAAAATTAACTTTACTAAATGGTCTGTTGACTGCTTCCTTAACAGGCATGACATTTTCCATGGAAATTCAGGCTTCATCCGGGGGGGGGGGGGGGGGGGGGGGGGGGGGGGGGGGGGGGGTGGGGGTGGGGGGTGGGGGGGGGGTGGGGGCCAAGCCCCTGCTCAGAGCCTAGCAACCTGTCCCCCCCCCCCCCCAAAACAATTAACTGACCATTTGTACAGTGTTCTATGGAGAATGTCCCAGATTTTGCCCCTCAGAAATGCAATTCAAAGGTCCCTTAACACAAAAATGTATTTAACATATGTTAAGTAGAGTCCAACAGAAACAAGACCTTTACCACATTTTGAGGTAGTGACTTGGGAATTGCGCATTGACCCGACAATTTTGGCTAGATTTTTATCGAGTGCCCTACTCGATACTTTAATAATTGGCCTGTAGCCGTAGGTCCTATCCTTATTTAGCACAAAACAGTACATAATTGAAAGGAAGGCCTACAACATGTTTTTTAATTTTTTTCCTGGGGAGAAATGGTTAAAATGTTGTTAACTTAATAAATGCCAAAATTTGAAAATGCCCGAAAATTCCCAATATTCCCGGGCCCTTCAAATTCCCGGAACAGTTTCCGGGAAAGTTTCCAAATTCCGGAAACTTCCCCCCCCCCCCCCCCCCCCCTCCCCCCCCCCCGTTGCAAACCCATTATTTGTAATAAGCAGGTTGGTATGATGGTATTATGGCATGCTTGTGTCCATGTACTCCCTGCCCCTGGGTACCGGGGTAGCTGCGGGGAAGTCGACATGGACTCATTTTTAAAAATGGGCATACCCGATAGTTCCCCCGCTGAGTTCCGGCAGTGCAGGCACTATTCAACGGCAAGTCCCACCCGACGAGTTCCCCCGACCTCATACTCATCCTGCGCCTGCTATCCATCCTGCACTCTGCCTCATCTCCACTTCCCAATTTTTTTTTAAATTTACAATTAAAAAGCAATTATTGGAATATGATTAATATTTTTTAAAACCTACTCCCACGTGCATCTTGTTGCCCTGCATGCCAATGCTTTAATTTTACCAATTTAACTACATCTGTGCTTGAAAAATTACTTTAAAAATCCCTTAAATTACATATCGCGCACACTCCCAACCCTCCAACCTTTTTACTGGCCTAGTTCAAAACACATGGCCTATAACGTATTCATTTATTCTGGGACCCACGAACAAAACAACCACCGCGTATGTGCGTATTCTTACCTCGGAAGCGAGTATGTTCCAATGCCCTTGACAACGGCAATCATTGCGGTTTAATGCAGGGCGCCGTAGGGCGTAGTCTTGCGTAAGTTGAATGCATAACTCTTATCAAGCTCTCTGTGCGTACACCGTGTCCCAGAATTAAAGAATACGATATAGTAAGATTTCTTGCTGTCAAAAATTTGGAATCTTACCTAAATACGAAATCTTACTATACTCTCTGCCAGAATTGTTCAGATTATTACGTGCGCCGAGCGTGACGGGCGTCAACACGGAGGGGAGAGTGAATGCGATTGCTTGTTCAAGTAGGTTAGCCTCCCCATTGGTTAATTAACGTATGAGGCTACCTAGCCGTTCACGTAGAGTTACAAAGTCGTCCCATACTACTCCTATTTTGACGTGTCCGTACAGGTCTACTCCTGTAGGGAAGATGGTTAGGGACGAGCGTAGCGGAAAAGCCAGAGCAACCCTCGGGCTAGAGGCTACCCATAGTCTTCAGCACTTTTATGCAGATATTGCGGCGCACGCGTTGCCGACCCTCTGAACAATTATGGCAGTGATGTAGTGACAGGTATAAGTACTCAAAGTTGTTAATAATAGTAGTGCAAGTGAACTCAAATCATGGTTTAGATCTTACTTGGTAAAGCATGAAACTTGAAAGAGAACACAATATGTGCATTATTTGCAATCTCTGATAGTTGGATTCTCATTGAGGCAAAAAAAAACATGGGGTCTCCGGAAACTTACTATAGGTTTCAAAAAAAAATCAGAAATGAGCTGCAATTTTCCTGACGGTGTTTTTACTTAGCTACTTTTTGTTTCGAAGAAGATTTGGTAGAGTAGAATTATCATGATTAAATAGAATATTCTGTCGGTCGGTTGTGAGTCACAATTTGAATTTCTTCCACCTGATTGGTCATTCGGCTCTCCAAGTTAATCCCTGGAGTGAAAGATTACCTTTGGAGTGAATGATGGCAGTCAACGGAAGATCACTCTTTGCCCAGGAAAAATTACTGAATGAAATGACTTCTTTTCACATAATATCATCGACAATGATATTGTGCAGCTGTACCTCAAGAAAAATATTAGATCAGACAAAAATTGATTAAATACAAGAAAAACTTCAGCACTTCCATAGATCTCCATAGTAAGTTCAAGCCAGTTGCACTGAGGTTGTGTACTAAAGAGTAGTTGTTCCGATGGATGGTATTGTGTTAGCTTGTTATGAGAGCCTGGCACTTGACACAACACCCCATCAAGTACCGTGGGAAACAAACTTGCGGTTTTGATGGTAGAAGCAATAATGCATATTGCAGAGCCCTATTCCAAACTGTGCCTAAATAAACCACTAAAAACGGCGGGTTTTTGTTTCTATCTTGGGACATGAAATGGATTCGAGGGCTCAAATTCAGGCCGACAATGGAAAAAAATACAACCTTCATTGATATCAACATCCGATAAACTTCCGGGTTAGGTAAATCAGGGGGGTCCAAAGACGATCGGAACACGCCCCCCCTTTCCCTTTAAGAGGCACAGCACATTTCACAAAATATGAAATTTCTTCAATTGTGCTCTCAAATGATAGTCTAGGCCATTGGAAAAGAACGAGATGAGATATATTTTTGGACACATAAAAATAACATACACCCAAACAGATAGGGACATTGATATGAGGATGTAGACATCCAGGTAATTCATGTAATTTGTAGGCCAACTTTAAGTTTTCCATAACTTTAATCAACAAATGTGTATACCTTGAATATTTTTTGACCACAAAGATTATAGACCGGTTCAACAAGTATGCATAGTGTGGGTGAAAACATGCATCGGGCGGCGTGTCTTGTGTTTACGCCATTTCGTTGTCTGCTGAATTTAACGTCGAAAATTCACACCTCGTTCTGTTTACCATGGCAATGCCAGTGGTCTTAATCATTTAGGGGGGGGTAAGGGTAAGGGCTTTTTGTATATAAAAGATTTACAACCATGCAAAAATATGGATTTTGAAAATCTTGAGGCGCACTATTTTCCAATCAACAACTGCGACCGACAGAATTGGGCGATCTCTAGTTAAATTAGGGGGTTTTGAAAGATTACAGGTCTCTTTACGGAATAAAGCGCACACTTTACTTAAGAAAACGATTCAGTGATTTGCTAAATCAGCAAATCGAAAAAATCATCCAAAAATCAGATTTTAGCATGTACGTAACTAGTCCGAGGTGCTCTGGACTAGACACTTCCATAGTGGGTGGTAGTGTCCTTGTAAGGTCAGAGAAAAGAAGGATTTAGCTATTGCAGGGTGCCCATCAGAATTTTAAAACTGACATTACTCACCTTGATTACAAATCCATACCTATGTCACTGATTCTTATTTCTAACGGATGTGCAGATCATGTCAGTGTACTTACGAGATGTTTGGCATCAATAATGGTGCAAAATGAAAGAAAATTGAATGAAGGCACTAGAATTATACTAAAATTTGCAGTTATTAAAATTCCACATCAAAAACTTGCAGAAACATGTTTACATAATACCTCAGAATTGCTTTTTTGGTCCTTATAATTATAAATTCATGATAATAACACCCACTGAGTCGGATATAACAATTGGACGTCGGTAGAGTGAAAATTTTAAAACTTTTTTTCCGAAAGGGTTTTCCGTGGTAAAAACCCCGCGAATTCCTATGTACTCTTCTTCGTAGCCCCGGGACTCGCCCGGGCTACGACGAGTCGAGCTATGTACTAACAAGTACAGGTATCTAACATACCCGCAAAGAATAAGACCAGAAGCACATAATAAGGACAGAATCGGAGATAGATTTTTAGTCATTAACTGTCCGAACGGACACTTACTACAACACGTAATGATATGGAGAATGTATCTTGGAACACGGCCGTTTTCTCCTTTCCTTCAATTCTATAGCTGGAAAAGGTAAACTTAATGGAATTCTACAGACTTACCTTCACTTGAAGATATTCCTGCAATATTTCAAATATTTTTCAAATCACTGATAGGGTCAATTTAGGGTAGGCTATAGCATGAAATAATAAAACGCCTAGTAAAGTTATTTAGAGGGAAAGAATTAGTATTCTGCCACAGGCTACGAAATTCGGCAACATTAAGAATAAACCGCATGTTAAAGGTGCCGCGAATTTTAAGTCGGTGGCCCGAAACTAAATTCATACCCTGAAGGAGAGCCTGAAAATGAGGGGCAGTGTTGGTGACAGTATGAGGGGTCGTACTTGTACTTGGTAAGTTGATCTTTATTGCAGATCGTGAGGCTAAAACCTAATAAACTAGGATGATGAAGTGCGAAAATGAGCGTCTCCAGCCACAAGGTGCAAGTTATAAAAAAGAGATGCAGATGCAACAAACTGGCAAGGAAATCTCAACAAAAAAAGTCAAAAACAGAACAAAATGTGCCACTCTATACAGGCAGGCAGAAGGTTTACATCAATTTGCTGCCAGACGGGGAAGCATAGCTCGAGGCTGGTAGGCTGTGTTGGTGACCAGTATGAACCCGAATAGTGCAGAGTCTTCAAATATGAAGTTGGCGCAAGGAAGTAAATTCACCTTGACATTTTGGGCATCGTGAGTATTTCTTCAAAACAAGAGATGCGATGCGAGAGACGATTTCCTGACGATCTCAAACCAATAGGCTTCGTCATCATTGACTCTAGTCTTGCTGTTTCATTTTCTACAGTTGTCCCAAGCCTACGCGCTTGTAAAGAAACCTCTTTTTCCATTTTCTTAACAATTTATGTGCATGATTACTCAACTATAGTCGTCAAAAATACAAGCTCAGCTGGTTTTTGAAGTACCGCCGAGAGACCTTGACCCCCCCAACGGAATTATGATTTGTCATCAGAAATCGCAGGGTAAATAGCGAAGTCAAAGGTTTTTTTGCGTGACGCCGACAACAAACATAAGCCTGCCTGGCAGTGGGGTGAAGGTATTTTGCGGGTTGCGAGTCGCGAGTTGTCAAGTGCGAGTACGAGTTGCGAGTTGCGAGTTGATTACTGCGAGTTGCGAGTTCATGACTTCGATTTGGCGAGTTTGGATTTTGCGATTGAAATATGCTAGTTGTCACATGCGAGTTGCAAGTTCCTCGTATTTGCGAGTTGCACAATTTATTTTTATTTTTGTCTTACTACTCTCAATGTAAACACGTGAAAATGTCACTCCCAAAAGAGTGAAACCTTGTAAACCACTCCAAAAGAGTAGTTTGTACTTAAAAAGAGCGTATTTCACTAAAAAGAGTGAAAATCACTCCAAAAAGAGGAATTCCACGTGTTTTTGTGTTAAAAGTTAAAGGAATACATGGGGGATGTCTAAAATAAGCACCTTTACTTCTTCCTCAACTTTCAGAACCAGAAACCCATGTTCCTATGTTTGATCCCACCTGGGCAATGTACCCTATCCGTATGTCCTTGGTGTGGCAAGAATTAGAATTTGTTATGCGATTTATTTAGCATGTACAGTCCATAGTTGTCAGCTAACGCATCAGCATGGCTCAAACATGAAACTGCCAATTCACTCCATGCACCTTGAAACCAATCCAATTCAACGTTTCCACTACTAGTAAGTTCATTATGGCACTGTATGATGCCTCTTGACACCATTTGAACCTCAAAATTCAATAACTAATAAAAGTTGTGTTGTGATTGAATTATTTTCAGAGTAATACTCTATTATTCATGATTTGTTGGGGAATTAGCTGACAGTAATACTGTAACATTAACGATATTTTTTACAGCGTAGGTTAATGTCCTGAAGCTAATCAACTACCAATTAAGTATATAGTTTGTTGTTTTCGTTGCTTTTCTTTCTTAAACTCTTCCTTTTAGTGGTTCCCTTTAAAACTATTAAACGAATATGAAGACATACATTAATGTAAATGAGGTACATAAGCCGATGGAGTTTGATGAGTTTGCTTTATTCACTTTGAAGCTCCAGCAACATGCTCTTCCTATGTAGCAGAAACAATTTTACTGAAGGGTTTTCGAAAGGTCCGTACTAATACAAATCTAGTTATGAAGTTGCTACTGTATTCATGGTAATTGGTAATGTTATGATCGTGTATCCTTTAAATAGACCTTCACCTTGCCAACTATCCACCTCTAAACCTAAATGGGGTCAAAATAATGACCACAAAATGGTCATTTTACACTTTTTGACCACAAAGTGGTCAAACTTTTAACCCCCTTAAAACAAACTGTTCAAAGAATGACCCGTTTTAACAGGTCAAAGGGTTAGGAGTTAGATAACGGTCTTCATAATGTAGATTCGGAAAGGGAATAGGGTGTGAGTTAATTTAATAGTGGAGATGGGACGGGTGTGTTAAGGGACCTCGTAATGAGATGGGATTCAGGTGTAAGGGCATCATGATGGAAATGCACTCTAAAGAAAAATATACGGCTTTAGAACCTTTTATTGTCCTCTAATATGTAACCTTTAAGAATGGAACCCTAAATGTGTTCTTAAAAAATCTGAGAACCCAAAAAGGTTCCTAACCGAACCAGAAAATGTGCTATACAGCAGAACTATTTTTTGGTTCGTTGAAGACCCTTATATAGAGGAAAAGATTTATAACCTCTTCGCACTTTTTTTCTTTAAGAGTGTGGGTAGATAATAATGACCAGTCCCCGCGTACCCAGGGGGGGGGCAGCTTCCCCCCGTGGGGAATCTTCCCCAGGCGCGGATCCCGGGGGGGGGGTGGGTGCCGCGCCCCCCGGTACATTCTGGCAAATTCTTGCAAAATCACCCATTTTGAGCTATTTTGGACCAGTTACGGCCTTTCAGCCCCCGGTACTTTACGTTTTCAAATCCTGGATCCGCCCCTGTCCCCCCTCCTCTTGCCCCCTAAAATAGTGCATTTCCATAGGCCATGTACTATACTAACAGAATTTTACTATAAGCTTACCCCCCCCCCGAAAATATATGTGCCCCCTTTGCCCCCCCCCCAATAAAAAAAGCTGTTAACGCCACTGATAAGGCATTCCAAATGAAGATGGATTTATTTTATAAATCCACTCTCAATATATTAGGCTCCTTATACAACTAAATCCTAACCCACATCTAAGCAGAAAAACACTCCCTTCTCATGTACACTCTAAAACAGATTAGTCAGTCGGTAGATCTCCGCAAAATAATTTGTCCAATTTTTGCACAATTCCGCTCAATTGATTATTTTGATACCAATATTAGTTTCTAACAAAGAAGCAAAATATCTTGATTAGGTGCCCCTAAATCAACGTACTGTTTAAGTTATACACATTTAAAGCTTCCATCAATATATCCACATCTAAAATGCTTAAAGCTTTATTCAACCTTAGTACGGAAAAATTTGATCTTCGTATTTCGTATTGTAGTCGGAGAGAACGTGCATGGTGAGCCTTGCATTCCTAATTGTTTCATTGACACAATAATTTTAGTGGAGGGGCTATGTTCTTCCAGAGAGTGAATTTTATGAAGTTCATGTTTAATTGTTGGCAACCTCTAAATGCATTCTACTGGTCTGAACTATTCAGAAAAGCGATGCTGCCATTTTTGCTGTTGACCTTTATTGACCTTGACACGAGGTCAAAGGTCAAGCGGCCATACATCTGTCCCAAGTATTCGACCTTGGTAACCCAAAATGTGCAAATTCACAAAATATTTTTCTGATATTTATGTTGTTACTTGAAACTGTTGTTTTCTTTTTTATGCCAAATCTAATATAGACAATATAGGCATAATTTTGCTGTTATTCAGACCCCATCCTGTCCAAAGCAATAGTTAGCCTCATAATTTTTGCACTGTAGTGAAACCTACACAACCCAAAATAACCTTGCTATTTCCTGCCCATGGGTAAGTAAGTAAACCATTTTGTGTTATGAAAATGTGTAAGAGAAAATAGTTTATGTAATCTATACCAAATCCATGACATAATTTTTGTTATAAACCGTGAACAACCACATTTGGACTACAGAAAAAAGGTTATAGTTATACTTAGTTATCTTTTTAGTCTCAGTCAACATGTGTTATGTTTTAAATCATCCCAGAAGCCTGGGGTCGTCACACTGGTCATGGCAAGGGATATATAATGCGCGACCAAAGGAAACACGTAAAGGGGTATTTTTTCAAGATTGTGCCACGAGTGTAACGTGAAAAGGATAGCAAAAACACTGAAATCTGGAAGAAAAAGGTGTACTTTTCACACTTGAGCTACATTGAGGTTACGATTTGGGGGAATTTGAGTTTGTATCGTATTGGGCTCATTCTGTGTAAATAAAGTAATTCATTATCGCCTATAAGAAACAAATTTTATACTTGCTTAGGGGTCAATTTGCCAATACTTATTTAAGGTAGGAGTTACACTTACCACGCATACTTGTTTAGGCGCGGTTTTTTTTGGACCGAGTTAATTTTAAATTACTTGTACATGTTTTTCCCTGTACTTGTTTACAGTGAAACTCCTTGTTTAGGGGGCTTGGTGGTGGACTTGAAAATGTGGACTTCTTTTTGGTTAATAATATAATAATTAAAAAAAGAGACTAACTGCCGAAACAAATAACGTTAAAGAAAAAAAAATGGTCCTTTTTGAAACATCTCATCATAAAAGTGGACTTTCTTGTCTCAACTTCTCTACCTTTGGACCATATTTTATGCACAAATCAACAAAACAAAAAATTTTTGACCCTTTTGCCCCTTTTGTGGGAATTGTGTGTGTGGGAGGGGCTTGGTTGCTTGCGATGGCAACCAGCTGCTGGATCTCAGGATATTCTCCATTTCCATACTCAGTGCCCAGTTCACGAGCCAAACTCAAAAGATTAGTGTTAACTTTTGAATTATGTCTTTAACAAGTAGATCATCACATTGGGACTATTGGCATATGCACAGTCGTTGAAAATGGTTTTCTGCCGTGGTCTTTGGCATCAAAGGCCTTCCTGGTCTTTGAAAAATGACATACCTTTTTTTAGCTTTTAAAATGCAAACATTGCACAATTCTAGACACAAACAATGCGGCCTATATACTTAGTACGTATGCATTATAACACCGTATGTAAAGGTATGATGAACACCAAAAATACAGTTTCTCCAAGAGGTCTGTGACAGTATTTTCCAGGATAATGTAATGATAATGTGGTGAATTAACCATTTATAAACAAATGGATAATTGTGGAAATTGATCAAGGGACAGATACTTCAGCACAGGCCGTAGCCAGGGGAATTATTTGGTGGGGGGTGCGGATTAGCCAGAAGCGGACCTTTTGCGTACCAACAAACAAATTTTTTGTAGGCCGCTGCGGCTCGCAGGTTGGTTGACCCATAATTTTTCACTGTCGTCTCCAAATTCTGAAGACGGGGGGGGGGGGGGGGGGGGGGGGGGGGGGGGGGGGGGGGGGTGGAGTTGAGTCAGTGACATTCAGACATCATCCAAAGCGTTGGAAAAAAAGTAAAATAACAACACCCATCATGCGTAATGTAATGGAATTAAACAGCTATTAGGTCATTCATATACCATGAACCACAACCCCTTAAAACAACGAAATTTATAGTAAGCCGCAAAACTTTAAATTGCCAAAACGGACACCTTCAACCTGACAAAGCGGACCTTCAACATCATTTGTAAGCGGAACTTTTCCAGTTTTTGGGGGGGGGAGGGGTTGCGGCCCTCGATCAGCAAGTGGATGTTTGTCCTAAGTTTATGCAGGCCAAAGTGATTAATATCTTGACTGGATTATTGCATACACTCTATACACTAAGACCAGGGACCCCCCAATAATGATCAGGTTCAATGAAAAGAGGTTGTCAAAGAAAAACAAGCTCAATTTAGATAAGGTTGTTTTAGAAACACTTTAAAAGATTATGGCGACACTGATGGTGAACAAGAATTTACTCTATGAATCTAAGTATGTTTTCCATGTTCTAGCCAATGTATGAGGAAAATGCCAATTTTGGGGAAATATTGACAACTGTGTACCACATCCAGTTTAACCATTGGGCATTAATAGCAGCTAAGATACGATGGGGGGGTCTGGGTAGGGAGGACGGTCTTGCTTTAGACTATAGACGATTAAGGGTACTAATGGTTGAAATTTTTGAAAAGGATTTAAAAGCATCATACAATGAAGAAAATCACAATTTTGCCTTGCACATTTTTACAAACTTTGTTGGGACACAATGTGGTTTACCTACAAATGGGCATTAATAGCAGCTTTATGATGCATGGGGTTACTTGCCACAGACATCAGTCTCATTTTTAGCCTTCTGGTATATCAATTACCCTTTTTTCATGACAATTTTGGTATAGCAATGGGTCACTTTTCAAAATGTTCTCATTTTTGTTGGAAAATTAGTCAAATTTTTCTAAAAATTGTTGGAAAATTAGTCAAATTTCCTCAATCTGAAGTCAAAATTGTCCAAATTTGCTTAAAATGTCAAACTTTTGAGGAAAAGGGCAAATTTTGGTGTAATTTGGTCCAAATTTTGCATCTCTGGTATAGCTATGGGTCTCTTTGGCAAAAAAATGGTATAGCTATGGGTCCTATTATACTCCCCCCTTCCCCCACATCAAACATGTGACTCACACTAAGATAACTAGTACTATACATACTTTTGTCTCTGAAGTGCGATCGTGGTTATTTCACGGTAATAACAACAAATCGTTCCATGAATTTGGTATAGACTACATCGATCATTTTCTCTTGCACATTTTTATAAAACAACTTGGTTTACTTTACTTACCCATGGGTATTAATAGCAAGAAATAATGGGGTTGTGTATAGGTTCATTCTACATTCAAGCAGAGTGTTTACAGATGACTACATTGTGCAAAAACTTGAGGCCTAACTCTTGCTTTGGATATAGGACTGGGGTCTGCATAAAGGCAATTTTATGCATATTATTGTCTCTAATTAGGTTATTTGCATATAACAAGAAAACGAAAGGCCAAATAACAAAATAAATAGCATATGCAATGTTCCTTGTAAAAATTTGCCACATTTTGGTACCAAGGTCAATATACATTGGACGATGTATGACCATTTTGACCTTTGACCTTGCGTCAAGGTCACTAAAGGTCAACGAAAAAAATGGCAACATCGTTTTTCTGAACAGTCAGACCCAGTAGTATACGTTTATAGTGGTTGCCAACAATTAACATGAACTTCACCAAATTTTACATAGGCCCCTCCACTATTTATACTTGAAGACAATATTGAGAAATTTGTATCAAGTATTTTTTGAAGATATTCACGTTTTTGGCTGCCATATTGATTGACGTCATGTTCCAACGCTAAAGTATCAGAAATACATTTATCGTGTCTAACAACATAATCTAAGTACTTCATGTTTATTTTTCATCTCAGGTATTCGCTGTTATAGGGCATATTTTAAAATTATTAGATTTGGCTTCCATTTTGAATTTGAAGTATGACTCAATGTTAAGAGTGCCATGCACTTGTTCATTTGGGTCCAAGAGAAGCTACCAGCCACATGCATTTACTAATTTTAGAATATTATAAACAATTTCAAACTGAAGGGGGATTTCGGAAAGTTCTAGTCTAATAAAAAATTCTACTTTATGAAGTTGCTACTGTAATTCATGTATTGGTAATTTTGAAATCGTGTATCTTTAAATAGACCCTTACCTGCCAACTATTGCACCTCTACAACTAAACTGGGGTCAAAAAAACTTGACCACAAAATGTTAAATTTTTACACTTTTTGAACCCACAAAGTGGTCAACCCTTTGTTTTTTTAACCCCTTAAAACAAATGGTTCAAAAGATGACCCGTTTTACGTGCAAAAAAAGGGGTAGGAGTTAAGTGAATAAACACGGCGTCTTCATTAATGGAGATGCTGAAAGGGAATAGGTGTGAGTGAAATGTATGTGGAGATGGGGACGGGTTGTGGGACAGGGACCTCGTAATGGGGAGATTGGATTCAGGGTAAAGGGACATCATGATCTGGAATGCACTCGAAGACAAAAAATACGGCTTTCCTTAGAACCTTTATTGTCCTCTGTATGGAACCTGTAAGAATGGAACCCTAAAAATGGTTCTTAAAAATCTGAGACCACAAAAAAGGTTACTAAAAAAGGGAACCAAAAATGGCTTATTACGGCAGAACCTATTTTTGGTTCGTTGGGGGGGGAAGGGGGAACCTTATATAGAGGAAAATTAGAAACCCTCTTCGCACTTTTTTTTCTTAAGAGTGTGGGAGATAAAGGACGCAGTGGCGTACCCAGGGGGGCCAGATGCCCCCCTGTGGGGAATCTTTCCCATGCGCACACCGGATCCCAGGGAGGGCTGGGAGGAGGGGTGGCGCG
This sequence comes from Ophioderma brevispina, assembly GCA_023653785.1. NCBI lineage: Eukaryota > Metazoa > Echinodermata > Ophiuroidea > Amphilepidida > Ophiodermatidae > Ophioderma > Ophioderma brevispina. The sequence continues at coordinate 22,266 of JAMKCH010011947.1, read as the reverse complement.
CGCGCCAACCGGAGTTAATTCTGCAAAATTCTTGCAAAAAATCAGACCAATTTTGAGCTATTTTGGGAACACCAGTCTACGGACTGTTCAGCCACCGGTAATTTGACGTTTTTTTCAAATTCCTGGGGGATTCCGCCCATGTTCCCATCCTCTTCCCCTGCAAAATTAGTTGATTGACATAGGCCATGTACTATACAAACAAATTTTAATATAGCTCCCCCCCCCCCCCGAAAAATAGATGTGCCCCTTGCCCCCCCCCCCCCCCCCCCAAAAAAAAAAAAGCTGGTTACGCCAATGATAAGGGGCAAATCTCAAAATGAAGAGGAATTTATTTTATACAATTCCCACTCCAATATTATTGAGGGGGCTCTTATACAAAACTAAATTCCTACTCACATCTTAAGCAGAAAAAAACACTCCCGTATCATGATAAACTCTAAAAATAAAGATTAGCTTCAGCGCGAGAGCTCACCAAAATAATTTGTCCAATTTTTGCACACAATTCAGCCTCAAATGGAATTATTTTGATATACCAATATTAGTTTAAAAAAACAATAGCCCAAATATATTGATTAGGTGCCTAAAAACCACAAGTTACTGATTTTAGTTAGAAAAAGGTAAAGCTTCCATCAATAATATCCACATCTAAAAGGATTAGCCTTTATTGCTTTAACGGAAAACAATTGTGCATCTCGTATTTTCGTATTGTAGTCAGGGAGAACGTTTACGTGACCGTGCATTCTATGTTCATTGGACACATAATGTTATTATACTTGGAAGGACAATATGAGAAATTTGGTTCCAGATTTGACGAGGATAGATATTAGGAATATTCACGCTTTTGGCTGCCATATTTTGAATTGACGTCATGTTACAACGTTAAAGTATCAGAAATACATTTCTCGTGATGTCTAACAACATAATCTAATACTTAATGTTATTTTTCACCTAGGTATTCGCTGTTATAGGGCATATTTTAAAATATTAGATTTTAGGGCTTCCATTTTGAATTTGAGGTATGACTCACTGTTAAGAGTGCCATGCACTTGTTCATTTGTTGGTTCCTATAGTATACTAGTAACTCCATAGTTTGATAATAAGGGTTGAATAGATAATAGATTTAGGGCGCCGCCATCTGGGATTTCTCAAAAGCTCAAGGATGCCCAGGTGGAAACCCGGGGATTCTTATTCTACACACCCTAACCTATCATTTTCAGCAAAAGAAAATTGGTCCATAACGCAACTTTACGGTAGGCCATAAACTTGGACCATATCTCCCCGACTTTTGGAGCAAATACGGAAATTCAAAACCTTTTTCTGTTGAAATTGTGAGCAAATGAACAATCACCTTTGTTTGTTTTTTTTTTTTACTTTTAACACTTTATGAAGCCAAATACAAGTAAGAAATCTATTGAGTGTCTGATCATATGAAAATGCTACAAGCACTAATATGGATGCCTTGGAATTTGAGTTGACCTTTATTACATGCATTTTATGGTGGATTAATACCTAAACTTACTCCTTGTGGCTCACATTATCGAAAAACAACAGTGCTATGTGTAAAAAATTTTATACTGAACTTGGTGGCTTCAAAGCTTAATCCACAATTTTATTATATCGAGATGTCTTCGTGCCTGAATTCCATCTACATTTTTGATGACAAGCTAAATATGCATTTAGGAACTTTAAAAATGAAACAATCCAAGCAATTCTCAGTTGTAAGTAACAGATTCATGTAAAAACATTGTTTCGAAACATGGTGCGACGTACTGTAAGAAACCCGGGGTCTTCAAAGTGTGGTCTGGGCAGGGACGTGCCTCGGAGATCTGGAAGTAGGGACCAATAAGATATACCTTTTGTCAAAAAATGCCCCATAGCTCTACCAGCGATGCAAATTTGGGCCAATTTACCCCACAATTGGGCATTTTTCCTCCAAATTTTGAATTTGAAGCAATTCTGGACATTATGGCTTCAGTTGACTAATTTTCCAACATTTTTTAGACAATTTTGGCTTCCGATTGAGAAATTTGAATAATTTTCCAATAAATTGCGGAAAATTGTGAAGAGAAAACCCCCCGACCCATTGCTATACCAAAATTTCATGAAAACGGGGTCATTGGGGGGGGGATATGTACCAGAATGCTGAAAATGAGACCAATGTCTGTGGAACGTCCATGCACATGATGATGGTCATTGTGTTGAGAACATCCCGGGTTAGGAACTCAACATGTCAACTTGGGGTGAATGGCCCGAAAAACAACACCTACAGGACAGGAATGATGGTTTCGAGATATGTTTTATGTTATACTGAGATTCTTCGTGCCTATCCGATCTTACTTCTGATGCCAGCTAATATGTTATTGACCTTTAGAAAATGGAAAAATCCAAGTAAACTTTAGTTGTTGCGTTAAAGTTTCACTGTAAAAAACATTGTTTATAAACGCGGTGCGAAGTAGAAGTGTTTAGGTAATAAAAACATGTCAAATCTCTAAAAAACTGGCGTCCAATGCCTAAACACCTACCGGCAAATGACTATTTTCGATTTTAATCTTTTTAAAATGTTTAAGCATAGTGCAAATGTATTTAATCTTCACTGTTTTACAGTGAAATGATAGTGACGGACCGCATTCGTGAAGATGGCGGTCCTCACATGGAGAACAGTGACATAGTTCCATTTTTTTAATTTGATATTGTGGATTATTTTAATATTGTTCAATCAAAAAAAACTGCTGTTATTCAAGTAAAAGTAACGCGGCTTAAACCCCGTATCCACAAAGGGATTTTCACAAAACTCCAAAAAACATCGGGAAGAGGTAAAGATCCGAATGAATTGGACTGACGTGTTACCCCTACGTCAATTCCGTACTTCTTACCAACGGGCGAATTTCTGTACCTGATTGAAATAAAAGTACTAGTATAAACTCAAATTACAGTATAGGGCATATCTTGCTGTTTGTATGGGCTATAATCACTCTAAAACGCGTGGTTTAGTAATTTGACAACTTTCTTATTTTCTTTTATGCACAACGGTAAACATGGGGTTATCTAATACTAATTTTATTTACTAAACGCTATCCATCAATGAGATAATTAAATATGTTTGTTTTAAACCAAAAACGGTAATTAAATTATAGTAAGAAACATGAAGAATGTAAAAAAAATGGTAATTATTGCTAAACATGATTTTTACAAATGCACATCAGATTTTGATCTTGAATCTCATATAAAAAAGTGGAAAACAAAATATTTTATCTATGATGCTTCGTTGGTTCTAACCAATTGGTAATGTGCATATAGAAGTTCAAATTGAATACTAAGCGTTGGTTGTGCTTGAAAATTCATGTACATAATAAAATGGATACTGGCAAATGTTCTTAGGACATACAATAACAGAATATAAAAAAATATTTGTGTCTAGAATAAATCAGAAGACAGCATGGTTAGTCTCTTTCATTTTTGACCGACCCTCCTTCCTGCCAGAATGAGAACATAGATATAGCTGTGGTCAAAGAAAACCACGAAACCAGCCGCGGATAGCTTCAACCCAAGGCAAGCCGGAAAAACTAACCCCAGCTTCGAAAACTAGCCCCAGCCTTCGAAACAACTTAGCCTAGCTTCGAAACCCAACCATATCTAGATCTGGATAGATCTGAGCACAACAGCCACCACTGCGAGTGGCCAAATTGTGTTAAAAAACGTTTTTCTATGGAGTGGAACTGCGCAATATGATAAGATTGCGATTTATTCCGTATTGAATTACGTGTTTACACAATTTGGCACTCCGCGACCCTCCCACAGTCGGAGGGTTAGTGGACCTTTGACCCTAAACGACCTTCGATCTCGAAAATATTTTATTTATAATTTAAACATATTTGGATTGTCATAAGGATCATATTAAATTTCTGACCATTAGTAGCGATTTGAAAATTGCACCTTTGACCTCTTAATGGACGTGTGTTCTCAAAAATTTTTTCAACCATGATTAGGGAATGTCAATAAGGATCATTTAAGTTTAAAATATCAGCTCAATCGGATGATTTTGAAAAAAATGGACTTTGACCTCTTAATGACATTTGATCTCGAAAAAATATTTCAACATGTTTAGGATGTGATAAGGATCATTGCAATTTTATTATTGCTCAATGGAGCATTTTGAAAATTTGATCTTGACATCTTAATGACCTTTGATTCTCTATAATAGTCATACGATGTTTTAATGTCATATGTTAAGATCAATTTCAGTTAAAATTTCCGCTCCATCAGAGCATTTTGGACAATTTGACCTTCACCTCCAATGACCCTTTGATCTCGAAAAAATATTCAACGGTTTAGGATTGTCCGAAGGATCCTTTCGATTAAATTTGAGCTCAATCGGAGGCTTTGAAAAAAATGGACCTTTACCTCTAATGACCTTTGATCTCGAAAAATATTTCAACAAAATGTTTAGGATGTGATAAGGGATTCATTTCAGTTTTATAATAGTCAATGGGAAGCATTTTGTGAAAATTTTAGAAATCTTTAACTCTTAAGACTTTTGATCTCCAAAAATTTTCAATATGTTTGGAATGTCAGAAAGATCTTTCAAAGTAAAATTTCAGCTCAGAAGCCAGTTTGGGAAAATTTTGACCTTCGACCTCCTAATGACCTTTTGATCTCGAAAAATATTTCAAAATGTTTTAGGAGCCGTAAGGATCCTTTCGATTAAGTTCAGCTTCAATCGGGGCTTTTGAAAAAAATGGACCGTTGACCTCTTAATGACCTTTGATCTCGAAAATCTTTTCAACATGTCTTCCTTTAAGGATGTCATAAGGATCATTGCAGCAAAATTGCAGCCTCAATGGAAGCATTTTTAAAGTTTTTTTGACTTTGACCTTGTCTTTTTCACTTTCTCATTTTTATTGTTTTTACAATTAATTGAACGAGTGGTAATTCTATTAAACAATTGCTACGCTACAAAATCAACGGTAAATTCCTTTTGTTTTAATTCGCATTTAGTGACTAAGGAGGAGAAAAATATAAACCGCCATACATAAGCCACTCTAAATTGAAACATTCCCCCACGGGAAAATGTAACCGCACTGAAGTACGTTTTTTTGCATTTCAATCATTCGAGTAACAAAGGGGGGGGGGGGGGGGGGGGGGGGGAATTATTTTGTTTTATGACGTTATTTGCGGACTCGCCAGACAATTATACTTTAAATCGGTTTCAAACAAACCAAAGGGTGGGACTCTGGACCGGAAAGGAATTGAAAGGGAGCGCTGCAATTAAAATTATATCCCCCTACACTAACGTAAGGACTATATTTCCTTAGGTGGGAAGCGGAGTTGTGACTCTCATACCCTTACGTTTAGAAATCAATTCCTAATATCTCCTAGATCGATTGTTAATCCTCATGTAGTAGATGTAAACCTTTTCTTCGAAATGGAATGTAAAGGCTTTGCAGCTAAAAGAAATTCTGGCTATTGCAGACCCAAAGGTTAGGTGCATTCATAATGGCGTAATACAAGGGGCGAGCACGAGGCGAGCCCCGAAAACCGAACCCCCCCCTCTACCCGATTTTGCAAAAATGCCCCCCTATCTCTGCCCCGGTGACCTGAACCACTATATGTGTACACTCCATTTGAAGCATAATTCAGGGGTCCTTATGACCCCATGTTGGTGTTTATAGCTCTTGGTGAATTGCGGGAGAAGAACGGATTTCTAGATTTGCACCAAAAAATTAATATTTATCTTAAATCACTTGAAACCCAATCGTGTACAACCCTATTTGGGACTGGGTCAGTGGTACTTGTGGATTGAATTTGGCTTAAAGTGGCCAAAGCGTTTGGCACTAGAAGCCTTTTTTGAGGCTTAAGCGACGGACGTGTTGCCAGAAGAAGAGAAGAAGAAGAAGGAAGAAAACAGAACCAAATTTACAAATAACCAGCAGGGGGGGGGTTGACTACCACACGGATGGTAAGGGAAGACTGGAAATATTGAGAGTTTGGCTCCCACCTGTCTTCAGGACCGATAAACTGGATAACGATTTTACAAAACGAAATCCACCCTTTTCGTCCCCCGCCACGATACGAAATTCATTTTCGTTCAATGGACTTCGTTGATATTTTTTTTTGTTGTATTGAATTGATCCTTGACATTAATACGAAGCAATATATTTCAGTATGAAGAATTTACAGCAAATTGATAAAAGTCTGATGTGCATTTTCTCCTGCATTTTCAGTTGTGCAACTAAAAGCCACGGGAATAAACCCTTCTGGAATCGGTATTATTACAAAATACCGGATTAAAACACAAAGCTGTTTAGGTGAAGAAACACATAAACGCACTACTAACACCCAAAAACGTCGGTTGTGACCAAACTGTACGGCGCCCTATATGCAAAATATGTCGGGGTTCCTTGGAAGGTCAAATGAACATTTTCGTAATGCTGTAATAGCGGTATTGTTTTATCTTATAATTTCCACAAGTGTGTGATGACCCTAAATTTCTTTAGTATTAATGCTTTTATTTATATTTGAACCTGTACTTTTGCATGGATACAATAAGTACAATTTGAGTCTAATGATATTTTTTTGGAAAATATGATGAGGTCCTTTTAAATTAAATCGTAAAAAAATCTCAAGCGAGCGATATCAAAACACCGCTCTTCCACAAGTCACTTAATCACATTACTTAAGTGTTGAATGATATCTTTTTTTTCGTTTTTTAAACGACATTCGTCCTTCTTTAGTTGATATAAATATAAATAGAACAACGACAAACTGTAGCTGAATTAATGTTTTAACATGTTTTATATTAAGGCGGCCCCATTTAATCCAAAAAACAAAGCTGTTACATCACACTGGTTTCCCCAGCTGATTGGGCCGACTGACCGCTTGCTTGCGTTGTCAAAGACTCACAATAGGCTTCTTTTAGTGACACGTACGAATTAGGTGAAATGGGGGTTAATTTTTGGAGCTCACAGGCTATTGAAGGAACACAGGCTGCATTGTCGCATGGCGTATCCTGAACGAATTTTTCAACCAAATACAAGCCAATATATTGGTAAGTAACTTCAGTATTTTGTTGTATCATACGTCATGCTGTGACAGGCGTAGATTGGTTCAGAAAATGTATCGCAGTCGAAATTTCCATGTGGGTGATTATGATTTGTGACGATGAAATCATAAACAAAAGTTGTCTAAGTGTCTAAAAAAGATAAATTTGCATAATTTATTCAAAAATACACCACCTGAAAAACACCATTTTAATCACAAAACCGGGAAGTGTGTGATTAGCACAAGCAATCACGTGCCTTCAAAATGCAACTAAAAACAACAAACGGATTACAGTTCTTTAATTGTGGATTTAATCCGGGGAAAACGAAACATGATAATGGTAAACAAAAAAATCATGATATTTTAGTTAATTAGGTCATAAACTCCTAAGCCACTGATGCAAAGACTTGTAGAAAACTTTCCAGCCACCTTATATATTGAACATAATTTAAGCCAGAAAAATACTATATGTTACTCAAATTTGGGTTTTTTTGCTTTAAAAAAACGGAGCGACTTCGGCCTTATCTTGCGCCCCTATTACACTAAAGGTGAAAAACAGGGAATAAATCGCCTTATTCATGTATTAGAGCAAAATACTGAATTAGCAAATTCACATTTGTGTTAAGAAAGGACATTTTAAGCTTTGTACTCTTCCGATGGGGTATTATGAAGATCTGGATTTAAATCATTCTCAACCGTGGAATCTCTTTGTGCACCTGCAGGAAGGGTGCAATAACAAAAACTAGGGCCTGTGTTTTAGTCACCACCAATTAGTTGTACAATAGTCAATTAGGTCAACAATTGCCACGACTACAATGATGGAAATAAATATTTCTGATACAATTTAAACTGTATTGAAAATCATGTGAAATTAGGTTTTTTTTAAAAAGAAATCAGTTTAAAATAAAAAAAGAAAGCAACCTCCAATACTAGGGAACTCGCAACTCGCATGTAAAAACTCGCAAAAATTTCAACTCGAAAAATCCAAACTCGCAACTCGGCATTCAGGAACTTCGCAAACTCGCAACTGTACTCGCAACTCGTACTCGCGACTCGCAACTCCCGACTCGCAACTCGCAGATTATCAAACCCCATGATGCAGTGTTACATCCAGAAGTACGCGGAAAAGTATGGAGTTGTACTGTGATCTGTGTGTTTGGTAATGCTTGGTAAAATCTTGTCTCTAAAAATGACTTACCGGAATCGAGATTGAAGATGAGGGATGACAGGGACGATACTGGTGAGTGACTATCGTCTGTTGAATTGAATTACATTGAATTGATTTGCCATACCTACAGGCTGTAGGCTGTGAATGATTGCCTTGTTTGTTCAATTTAATTGCATGCCATTGGCACACACTGAACAAGTGCAAGGCAGTAAGCATGATCAGGATGATAATTGACAAGCATGTGTTACTTGCAAGCCTAGGCCTAGGCCTAGTTACTGTAAGCTAAACTCCACATTATTTATGTCTTTAACATGTTGGTCATTAAGGATGTGGAGTTATAGCAAAAACCACATGGAATACCAGTGGCGTACAGGCGGGGGGGGGGGGGGGGCAGGTTGCCCCCCCCTGACGACTTGGCCGGGAAAAAATTTGCAAAAAATCATGCGAAATCAGCCGTTTTTAGCCCTACGACCAGAAAAAAATTGGCCTTTTGAACCACCCCTGAGAGGGAAAATTTCCCAAGATTGGGAAATTGCCCCCTAAGAGTCAGAGAGGGGCAGGCCCGTTCGCCACTGGGAATACCTTTCCCATGTTACCAGCATGAGCAAGCCATTTCACCAGAGCCATTTGCAGAAGAACAAAATATCAAAAAGCAATTCCAGAATACCCGAGTTGATATATGGTTAACTTCGATAATAAATTTTTTTACCTTTTGACAATAGTTTAATCCTCAAAATGTCTAAAAAAACAACCGTAGAAAATCCATTCTTTCCGGAGAAACCAACCTTTCTCATGTAGGACTCGTAAGAGTGATTGTAGTTTGAATGTTCTTCAAAATGTTTAAAAAACCCAAAAAGTTTTTTTCCCACTATGTCAGCATTAGGCTAATGAAAGTTGATTCCCAGTTTCCCATTTCCCGACTCGGTCAGAAAGAAATGCCGATCAAATAATTCATTTTCCCAAATAATTCATATTCATATTCAAGGTTTAAGACAAAAACGATTGTTTTACGTGATCTTACTCACGAATGAAATTTGGCCCCCACATTTTAAGCACTGTTACTCTGGCGCTGACAGGGTAGAAGAATCGGAAACGTAATTTCTAAGATCAATAAACCAATTACGTTGGTTCCAGGCTCCTTACCTACTTCCGTGTGTGGTTTCTATTAAAACCACGATAGAATAAATCAAAATTCAAAATTAATTTCAAAAAACAAATTGGGGTTCCCTGAGATAGATATTACTATCCATGTTAAATATGGACATGTCAACCACATCTCTCAGATTAGAAACAGTGAAGATTTTGAAGAAACGGATTTGGAAAAGCAAGCCTCTACTTACATTCAAACTTGCCGACAGTAAAAACAGGAAGGCAGAAGGTGTTGCTACCTCCCCTACCAATTGCATTTTGCGGAGTGCGAGTTGCCAAAGGCGTATCATTGCACCTAACGCATGTCACAAAAATGTTTGTTATCGATGTTGCCATGTGTAACAAAGCCTTCTGGGCTATCCCAGTGTTATAATTTAAAATCGGCGGACAATGCAATTTCTTAGGTAAAAGATAACCACAACGAACGGAGTTGTCGGAGCCATTGAGCAAGTATAAAGTTTCTCGACTGCGAGGTAAAACTTCCCATTGGTGCAAACGATTTAGAACTTCGCAGTGTTGTGCATTACTACTGTGTTAAAAAGGACACACATGTCTTAGCAACTACCCACAAAGCGACACCACGCGGCAACGCTATCGTGACGCCATGTTGGGAAAAGGAAAAATTATTTTATGATTGATCTCTGCATTGCTGTAACTATCTCAACAAAAACTAAATGGGCCTGACGATGTTCATTATGTCTAGGGATCATTTTATATTCGATTGATGCCCTGGGAATCAACGAAGAGTGTAATTTTCGGGGGTAGGTTAATTGTCCATACGGTTTCATGGGGCTTGGCGTAACGTAATACCCAACCAGATTGCTGTAAATTACGCTGTGCCATGGCCTTGGGTTTCGGCTTATGGGGGCTCAGGGGTGAGATACCATAGTCGCAAGGAACCGCGAGCTTAAATGCAAATGTGATCAATTGTGCAAGCAAGTGGATACTGCAATAGATTAATCTTGATCCACTCCCCGCAGCCCCAAAAATGATTTCCCGCTGCCACATTTATGCGGAGGCGGGCCGAGGGGAGTGATCAAGGTTCTTCTTCTTGCCTGGTCCACCAAAAAGAAGGGTGGCTGGAGACAAGGAATATATCCACCACAAGGGAAGGATTCGTGGGAGAAACAGGTCCACGGGGAAAGGCCACCCAAAACCCGACGCTATCAGCCCGATCAACAAACATGGGGCACGTAAGAGTAAATTGGCGGAAGAGTGCGGAGCCAAAAACAAGAAAAGACATCCCCAATGAATAGTTGGGGAAGCATGAAAAAAAAAGAAAACATGAAAAACAACGGAAAAAAAAAACCATATAAAGAACAAAAAGACAAAACGCAATAAAAGAACACCCTAAACAACAAGAAAACAAGAAAAGAGGGCGCCGGAACAAACACCAAAAAGATCACCAACCAGAAAATGGCCGGGACAAGGAGGGAGGAGCGAGTCGGGAGGGAGGGGACGGCGGCGGGGAGGGAAGGCGAGGAGTGGAGATGTGATTGAGACTTGTGTAGGTGCCGTATGTAAAGGTTTGCGTTGATGGGTTTTTGAAAAGAATTTTTAGTTAAGTATTATATAAAACTTTGAAAGTGATGACGTCATGATTGACGTCATTACGCAGGAATAGGTGTTGTAAAACTGGTATTTTTTCGATTATTTATATATAGTGTTTTGGGTATATGATAGGGACTTTCCCCTATACAAATCATACCAATGCAACAGAGAAGAAGCAAAAAAGAGGGATGAGCCAGAGAAGAGACGATCGGAGCTAGAAGGGTAGGGGGGAGGAAGGGGTGAAGTGGGGGGCGGAGGGGTGTAGTTGTGTATATTTAGTTTATGTATTTTTTAACTGATTTAATATTTATGGTTGGTAGGTTAATTGATGGGGCTTATTATATTATTATTCTTTTTTTTTTTATTATTTTCTTTCATAGTTATTGATTTTATAAACTTTATTATTTGTTTTATTATGTATTTTTTATTTAATTTATTTATAGTCATTATATTAAATTATTTAATATTGATAATAATTGACTATATATCAAGAAATTACATGGGAAAACCGAGTTATGCTTCTTGACCAAAAGGATAATTTTAACCAAATATAAGAAGGGGGAAAAAAAAAGAAGAAGATTCCCACACCAGAGGAAATCTCATAGAAATTACAAAAAAAACATCCAATTACTCCAACAAAAAAAAAGGGGGGCGAGAGGGGGAACACAAGAAAGGGAAAGCAAGTGGAAGAAGAAGATACTAGAGAAAAAGGAGGGACAAGAAAAAGGGAGTAAGATGAAAGAATAAAGAAAAAGAAAAAGCAAAAGAAAAAAACTAAAAAAAAATAAAAAAGAACGAAATAAAATAATAAAGTAAAAGGAAATGACTAAAATTAAAGGAAAAAAAAAAAAGAAATAAAAAAAATAAATAGCTTGAGGGGGGGGCGGTGGGTTCGTTGAGGGGGGGGGTGGGTCTGGGTATTTCGGGGGGTTGTTCGTTGTTGTATAGTTGAGGGGGGGGGTCTGTTTTATAGTTGAGGGTGGTCTTGTTTTTGTTGAGGGGGTCTGGGGTTCTGGGTCGTTACAGGTTGGGTGGCTATCTGGGTCTTCTTTTATAGTCACCCCCCAAAAATCAAATGAAATGAAAAATAAGTGGTAAACAAGAGGTGGTTGAGATATTTTCCTCACCATTCCGAGTCTCCCGGTGAGCCCCTTGTGACGTAGTGGAGGGGCCTCATCCAATGGATCCCCAGCCTCCCGTCCCCTCCCCCACCTCTTCTCTGATCGAGCACGCGGGCGGTCGGGAGAGCGGACCTGGCGAGTCGGGAGAGAACGATGGCCCCCGGGGGGGGGGGAGAGGCGGTGGAGGGGTGGACCGATCCGGGAGCGGGCGGAGAGCGAGGGGGAGACGCGGAGGACTGTGGGGGGGGGCCGGGGGGGCGGGGGGAGGGGGGTGAGTAGTTCGGGAGAAGAAGGCGGGAGATAGTTCGGGAGTGGGGGAGATTGGGGGATGACGGGATTTTTTGAGAGGATATTGTCAAGGAAAGGGAGGGTTTTCGCTGAGCCAACGGCAGCCACCCAGCCACAGATTTTAGATAGAAAAGAAAGCAGCAAAGACCGCGGTACCACGACTACCCCCAGCAATGACCGGAAAAAAAAAGATAAAAACGATTCAAACTTCGACGAACAACAGAAGGGAACAGGGACTCAACAAAAGGCAACGGGGAAAGGGAGGGGGCTGATGGGTGGGGGGGGGGGTTGCGTGGGGGGTCGAGAAAGAGTGGCAAGGAGCAAACAGGGTCTGAAAGGAGTGGTGGGGGTAAAAAAGTAGTTGTGAATGAAGTTAGTAGTGTTTCTGTTTCGGAAGTTCTCTCCGAATATAGTAAGGGAACCAGGGGGGGGACGGTGGGCGGAGGGGTCCGAGGAGGAGGGAATTCGGCAGCCCTGGCCGGAAGTGGAGGGATTGGAGCGAGAATCGTGGCGGGGGTGAGCGACTGCCTCGTTTGGGGGAGGGGGCGAAGGCAAAAAGAGAGAGTGAGGAAAAGGTGCCTCGCGCTTGAAAAAAGAGAGGCAGGGAAAATGGACAGGAAACAATCAAAAAGCACAAGGAGGAAGTGCGAAGGTGGTGGAGGGGGGGGAGAAAAGCAAGATGAAACAGAACCATTACAAACAGGGGGGAGACGGACTAGAGGATGGGTCACTCTATCGGGGATATTACACACAAATAAAACCAACAGCACACAACCAAACAGAACACACCATTATTACACACAAACATACCTACACACAAACAAGAACATTTATAATATACCACACCAAACCATTTTTTAATTATAATGGCCTATAGGCCTATCCTATATTATATATTTAAAGTGATTTCTATAGAACAATACTCAGTTATTTCGACATGCTTTGTTTTTTCAAAATGTTGTTTAACGTCCAATGATGCCGGTTTTGGCCCAACTTTTTTACATTCTTATCATTAACACTCACCCCCACCCCCATTTTGCTTTCGGCTCTCTTAGTCCAAAAATCAGTGTTTGTCACGCCTAAATATCTGCTCGCAATTTGATCGCTTTTTAATATATAGAGCCCTCTATATCAGATGACCGTAATATTTTGTTTCAATCGACATTCGTGATCCTTGTGACAAGACACGTGCTTATGGCACCAAAAACTTCAAGTTCAACGCCCCCCACCAGGCTGCTGCGGTCGCTCCGTGTGAACATCCGGTTGCCAGGAATTTCACACGAGGTAAAGCACCCGACGTCCCATGTTCTTTAAAAACCGGTACAGCACATCGCATGGAAGACAACCAAAAAAACGTTGTGAGGACCAGTTAGGATTGCTTTGGAAGCAGATCATGAACATATGATACGCATAGTTACCTCTATTTGAATACATTGAATAACATTCGACTCGGACGTAATTTTCACAACATTTTTTTCGAGGGAAACTTAAATAAAACTGGCGATTCCATGCAAGTCTAGTTACTTTTTCGGCCATCGTCTTCGACACAGAAATGAGTCACTTTCAAACCCTCGATTTGGAAATAAGAAAACCTTCGGATCGGACCATGTGCCATGTGGCAAGTATCTCTGGTAGAATAATGTTTTTACACTACTATATTAAAGCAGTTTTAATGATAATACTAACAACTTTCAATGAATGAAATAGCGCAACGTTGAACACTACTTGAAATTTTAGAAATAGCTGCCGGATTATATTAACGGATTTTGTCGTCTTGCTGCCAATTTTCAAGTGCAATGATGGGTGAGGTAAGGACGCCAAACTCGGCGGGTGCCTGATTCCCGCTACCACAGATTGTCGATTGACTAGTTAGTCTGCAAAATCTGCGTGTGAAGATTGATTTAACTGGACTTATACCAACACGGCGCCATTGACTCGAGACTGGTTTAGTTTCTCCGACAGGCTGCATATAGTCCAATAGTCCGTATTCAATCGATGACGTCAGCCACCAGACATGTGGTGGACAAGATGCATACATTACCGGGACTTACAATACATTAAGATTGGCAATCGGATCCAAGTTAGCCGATTGCACAGGGTCATGACAGGTGAATGATTGTTAGTACTGGAATGCGTCTATCTTGGTCCACCACAGGATGGCTATTGAACTATACGGGTCTATTGACGAAGTTTGACACTTATTTATAGTTGATGTAAATTGAAGCCTGGTCATACGTTATGTGGCTGTGCTCAAAACAAAGCCTACTGCAGCTTTAACTTGGCATCAGTAATGGAAAAATCTGAAAAATTTTAATGAATTATGAAACATTCCCCACTCAGTCATGAAAAAAAAATGATGAAAACGGGGGGAAAAAACTGGGAATCAAAACTTCATTAGCCTTAATATGGATCTCAGTTGTGCTTGTGTTCAGTGGCGGAGCCAGGGGGGGGATGGGGGGCAATTGACCCCCCCACCCCCAAATTTGTTTTCTTGCCCACAACCAGTTGCCCCCCCCTGGTCGATCGAAAAGAAAAAAATGGAAGGATTCGGGAAAAAATTAAGGATTTGGGGCCAAAAAATCAGCGCGAATTTGGGCCCCAAATGGTGAAAAATTTCCAAATTTTCATATTGGGGGCCCCCCTCTCCAGAATTTCACTTTTCCCCCCAAAGATTTCACTTTTCCCCCCGTTTGCCCCCCCAGCAAAAAAAGATGGTCTGGGTGCCGCCATGCCTTGTGTGTATGTCTGGCCAAATGTTACCCTGGCTTGATGTAGTCAGTTGATAGGAAATTGTATCATATTGCTACTGGCGCCCATTAGACAAGTACTGCCCAAGCAATGTGACAGTTGTAGAGGTACAATAGAGGTTGTGGCTGCTCTCACCCCCTATTGATTTCATCACTCACTCGACCCATGGTTTGTTGGACAAGGCAAAAATAAACATGTGAGAAGCCCTGTCCTTCGGACCGGGGACGTTAAGCCGGTTCGGTCCAGGTATGGGAAAGTCACATGACTCACATCCATACATGCTTGTCACAGCTAAGTTCGAATAAGAGTAGGGGTTAAACCCATAACTGTCCCACCTTATCTCCCCGGTGCTGTTTTGTGTCCTTGGC
The DNA here is from genome assembly GCA_023653785.1 of Ophioderma brevispina. Taxonomy (NCBI): domain Eukaryota; kingdom Metazoa; phylum Echinodermata; class Ophiuroidea; order Amphilepidida; family Ophiodermatidae; genus Ophioderma; species Ophioderma brevispina. The sequence goes on along the minus strand of JAMKCH010011947.1, from coordinate 6,835 downwards.
AAGATACTTCGTCTCAATTGCCTCGTCGACCCAACGAAAATTGGGATCTGTCTATGGGGGAATGTACAATCTAAAGTTGCTGTACGGAGCTGCACTACGGTTGCACCACGTTGAGCGAAAAATGATCTGTGATTTACTTAGTGAACAGCGTAATAATTATCGGACTGGGGAGCATGCCAGCTCAGGCCGTGAGGAAAAACATCTTCCCCCGCATTTGTGACTATCTGAACTTTGATCACAACGCCTCCGTGTCCCATTATGAGGGGACACGTGTCGCCGGTCAATAGTAGTAGTAAGTTGGGGGTGTTTGATAGGAATTGAAAAACCAGGGGATATATATTTGTACCTTGGAGGAGGATTTTGAGATCGACAAGTTGAGGTAGGTAACAAGGGAAAAGGTATTCTGTGTGGTTTTGCATAACTTCACCTCCGTTAATGACAACATGTTAAAGGAAATATGTCAAAGGATTTTGTCAAGCTAGTTTGACTTACATCATAAAATATATGTACATTACATCACGGTAATTCCCGAAAAAAATAATACATTTGATGTAAAATTAACACAAAAATAGAGGCATTTTAATTTTTGATTTTTTGACATACGAAGAAAACGGGCGGATTTTCGCCAATCAAAAGCGGCGCCCAATTTGCACTTCCTCGGACGTCAAAACGGTGATGACCAAAACATGTGTTGATCGAATATTTATTTGGCTGGACAATGGTAATATTGATGGATTAATGATGAAAGTAATAATAAAATTAGAAAAAAATTATATATTGAAGATTTTGGCTAAATAATTTCATTCGTGTGTTTTAAATATTATTAATGGCCACACTGCGTTATGATGGGCACAACAACGTAAATATGGATGGTCATCACTTTTGACGTCACCATTTGCCCTGCGATGTGGATTTGTCGGGGAATCGTTTTCGATAAGTAAGCTATTGGGGGAAAATTAAAAAGGGCAAATTTGACTCAAACAAAGTGGACAATTTAAACTTATTTTGATTTTTATATGTAACTATGTTATAAAAAAGCGTTTCCATCCATACCCAAATTTTCCAAATATTCAAATCATGACATATTTCCTTTAAAGACAATGTGGAGTTATGCTTAGCCGAACTGCCTAGGCCCTTAGCCTAGTAGGGTGGCCATAGGTTGATCAGCTCGGTAACGTAGCGTTGCAAGTCGTCAGACCTCCCTAGTACCTCCTACAATGCTACTAGTCTGAATGATACATTGGACAGACTAGATAGTCTTAACTTTTTTATGGCTGCTGTTCATAGAATATCTAGTCATGAGGAGTTGTGTGTATAGTGGAAGTGCATTTAAGCCAACGGTAACAGACAGCCTCTAAACTTACAGCTGCCCAACAATGCTTCTTAAATATCATTATTTGCAATAAAAGTTGATATTTGGAGGCATTCTTGAGAGTCTCTGCATCATTGTGATAACCAATATGAGAATATTTCGGTTTACACTTACCCTTGGTGTCTACATTGTGTTTAAAATGTGGAAAATGCATTGTTTTTAAGTTAGAAATCAGGGATACCGTATGGTTCCTAATAACGCCCCGGGGGCGGTGCGTTTTTCAAAATGGGGGGCGTTTATTACAGTCAATACAGTCAAAAATCCCCGCAAAAATCACTTTACCCAGTTTATAAAAGGGTTGTTCAGTGCGCGCGCCTGGGGATTTCAACCCAGGACTATTATTTGTAATCAAACCGGGTTGTAAGTTTTGATGTGCGTGAAAGCCGAAAGATTCTCACAACAGCGATAAGCTACGGAACGACAGTCCCGGCCATTAAATCATGGATTTAGGTAAGCTTCTTAACGATTTTCTTTAATTGTTTTATCAAAAATCGTAGGGGGGTTTATTAGAGCAGGGGCGTTATTAGGAACAACACGGTAAGTGTGTACAATTCCATATTTATGTATAAACAAACACTAATTCAATGAAAAACAAAAAAAGAATTTGAGGAAATTTTTTCATACCATCTCCGCAATTAGACTTACAGCGATGGCGTCTCAAAAATCTGCACTAAACCAGCTGTTGGTTTACCCCAACTGTACAGATGAACAAAGATCAATAATTGGTTTGGTTTGAGGTCAAACTGTATTGATCATGTGCACAATGTCACGTGAAAAATCTGTAATATTCACCGGAAAGGCTTTTTTTTTTGGATTTTTGACGGGAGACGTATAGAAATTACAGAATCGGATAACAAATATAAAAAAGTATGCCTTGTCTTTAATACACGAATTTCAAGGCAACCACTTGCAGGTTATGTGCGCATACATCCATACCAGTAACAAAAATTAAAAAAATATGAATTTGATGATTCTTTCGATTTGTTTTTCTCTTTTTTTGGATTAGCAAAATCGCTGCTAATCCCTGTAAATGGCATTGGACTCACAGACTGTTGTAACTTATGGCACAAAAGATTCTGTCCCAAATGTAAAAGATGATGCCCAAAGTTACAATTATGGGAACGAACAAAAGCTTACACATGCGGGGGGTATATAGTACCACATCAACTCTGGTTGAAAGCCCCTTGGTTTACAACTAGTTTGAGATGTGGGCCGTAGTATTCAACAGAACCAACAAAAAAACTAACGGGTGGACAATGGGTGGACACGAGGCAACAAAAAATTAAGAAATTTATCACAGGGATTAATAAGGGCTTGTTACCAAAGTTTCTATTCGTTTATGAACGATACCTTTTGCCAAAGAAAAATCGGCGAAATTTTAAATCCCGGTGTCAGCTATTTCACCACAGTTCACATGTCGTGTTTACAAAAAAATGTTGGCGCAAACCATGTGATTGCAGCTGTAGCGACCTTCGGGACTGACCACGAAAATGTCCGAAACATTAGTCACATGATTGTAATCTCCTCCCAACCGCATACAAGCTGTCCCAAAAAAAAGTGGTGCAAGTAGATAAACCCGGTTCTCAAAAACTACTAAAAGCTGTGGATTGCATTCTCATGGTGAATATAATTCCAATCTTTAGTGTAAATTGCGCAAATTCCATGACATTCGCCCACGACAAAAACAGAGAGATATGAACGATTATTAAAGGCCATCTGTTGTTCACCAATTCCAATGGGAATTTACACGTAATTTGTACGTTCTGCTGTCGGGTTGTGAGCGATTTCCAACACATGAATGGTACTGCCTGTATTCATGGACATTACTATTTAAATATTACAACTAAGGAATACACAATGCCACCGGATATTAGTTTTGTAGATTTATTAAGTGGCAAAATAGGCACTGAGGGAATAATAAAATTGCAATGATTGAGCCTACAGTCGCACTCTAAACAATTATGATCAGCACAAATCAAAACTTTTTTTTTGTTGGCCGTTTTGCCTTATTTTTTATTCATCCGGCTCCTGTGCAGTTTTGTTGATAAATATCTAAAGTGTAAATAAGTGGCAACAATGTTGAAATGTATACATTGCACGTGTTTAAATGCCATATCATGTAGTCAATTGATGCTTTTTACAAGAAAGAAAATTAAAAGAGTCTAGTGACATAAAAGTCCTTTGATCGGCAGGAACCTGTTTGCCTGGCATTTTTGTCCAGACCCACATGTGTGTAATGACAAAACAGATACGATTCTGAAGTTTCGTCATCTTTGTGAAGAAGTTATAAAACTAAAAACACCATTAGCGGACGTGCCATTTCATTTTCACTGAAATAAGCTAAGGGGATTAAACTGCATTATGCATTATTCCTCTATTTTAACAAGGACTTGAATGTAAAATTCCGAAATATCCATTGCTTCTTAAAATCTGTTCAATGTACATGGCATACTCCCGCCAATTAATATTTCAACAGGTAACTCTTAAGAATGCGTATTGTCAGCTTAAAAGACAATTATTAGTATCAGTGAAAATGTGTTGATACAGCCCTATATTAATTTGAGTGCATTGTGGCCTGTTTCACACGTTAATGCAATTTGAATTTTCACTTAAACCCTATAGGATTTTTTACAGGAAGGTGCTACAGAGCACACTGTTTGTGTTTTTACTTAATCTCTTACTACGACACCCGTACCTTCCCCTACCTACCAACTTATTGTGCTTGTATTTCAGAATGGTCAAAATTTGCCGATTTGATGGAGGTCAACAAAATACAGGCCTATTGGTTTTCAGCTTCATATTAGCATGTAGAACCTGAATCAATTTTACTTGAGTTCTTTTAGGCAACTAGTGACATTTATTACCATGTAAAAATAAGGTGTAGCGAGTGCTAAAAAAACATATGGAGCAATCAAAATGGCGTGTTGGGACGTGACATTTTTCCATTCACATTGAATACCATTCAATTACACTGACACTCCTGTGGTGGATAGCTGTATTGGGGGCATTTATTGATTCATTTCACCAAGACAAATCCCCTCATGTAATATTGCCCAGACCAAAAGTATATGACCTGGCCCTTGAATAATTCAGATTACGTTTATTCGAAATCATGTCCGCAATTTTCCGTTCACAATGTGTCACGTCCAACACTTTTTGCAGAAGCCCTGTTGTCTTTGTGAAGTAATTCTAAGTTTGTGTATACTATTCTTTGTAAAGCATTTGTCATGTCCTATACAAGTGTACTAACATTTGACAACCACGTTAAAATGACGTGGCTCCATCAACATGAAATTTTCCGTTCACACCAGTCACGTCCACACATTTGGTCACGTCCAACACACTCGAGTTGCATAAATATCTCAAAAACGAGGAGGTCTTGCAACTTAAATTTAGTGTTAATGTTTCTAGTTGTTCAGGGGTTTGTGAAAACTACCAACTTACTTTGAGGGTGTGTGTGATCGTTTTAGTAATTTTTAAAAAAATTGCCCCGTCACATTTTCAATTTGTCACTCCACTCCAGCTTCAATCAAGAACCATGCAAATCTACACTTTTGAAATATGGAAGGATGAGGATGAAACAAAGCAATTCAAGGGAAGTTAGTAGGTATAGTGTTGGTTTCATATTTCATAGACTGCTTAAAATAGTTTTTGTTTTTAATAAATGTCAAAAGGTAATAAGATTTAATGTCAAAATTCGTTCACATGTCAGTTTCCAACACTTGGACATAAAGCTAATTATCAGCTAACTCAATGGGTGAGATTTGTTTGGATTCGGTACAAATGTTCTCTAGCCTACAACAATAAATTCATATTTGAAAATATCACTCGCTCGTTACTTTTTGATTTGATAAATAACAACTTTTTTTGTCAAAAAACTGTTTTGGAAAATAAAATGAAGCAAAAAAAAATGTCAAGAAATTGTCAAAAGTCAAGCGTCAATGTTCATTTCAGCTGTTAGCCATGAAGGTGCATACTTTAAATTTATGATGAAGACCAAGTCTAATTTCTTTTTGGCAATATTCTAAATTTCCATTCAAAACTTTTGCATTTTTACAAAAATTGCTCAATTTTCAACTCTTGATTAAAAAAAGTAAAGAAAGGAGAAAAATTAAGGTGTGCTTTCTATTTTTCCTTAAAATTATGTCTTACACACATTGAAAAAAAATAAACAAGCTTGATAAGTTTGCAAGAATGACCCACAGGGTTGACAAAAGTTGGCATTACTGTGGAAACGGGCCTATCACCTTCACGTTTTTGGTTATCATTAGTCAATGCACACGATTAACCTCATACTGATACAAGTACCGATAATCAATAACTGTGTAAATCCCATTGAAATGGCGAAAAAAAGAGGGTGGGTATGTAATAATCGGGTATTTCTCTGGCTTACATTGACGGATTGTCACGGGATTTGCACAGTTTATACACAAGAGTAAAATTAATATCCTCCATGAAAAAAATTCCAGGCTTAGAGTTGGGAGATCGGAGTTTTTCTGCTTGCCCCACCTTTTTGGGACCCCAAGCTACAGTGTGCGTGTGTGTTTGTAATACACTGAGGTGCGCGGCGGTACGGAAAGAGAGACTCGTTTCTGGTTTTCGACGTCATATCCCAAACAAACCTAATAGCAAATTGATGATCCACACTCTCCACTTAAGTTACACACGTTTTGGAGTTTAGTTTACGTATTTCGATATGCAATGGATTCCAAAATAAAATAGTGGGGACATATGAATGGCTGAAATGAAAGTCTACTACTACCTGTGGATGCAGTATTGTAAACGGTTAAGCATAGGCGTGCCCAGGAAAATTTTATTGAGGGGGGGCGGACCTAAAAATGTTCGAACCATGCGAGCGGAGGGCGAGCCGGAGCGACTAACGTTGGGGTCAAGGGCCCGCCTTAGGCGCACTATTCGGGGGTCCAAGGCCCGCCTTAGGACCTGTTGGGGTCCAGGGCAAAGCCACATGGCGGGGGGGTCCAGGAGCAGAGCCCCCCTGACGCTCCTGAGGTTTCACCCCGGCGATTTTCAAGACATGAAAACACCTTTCCTTGCGTACTTCTTCGACACTTTGGATCACGCATTTGATGAAAAATTTAAATGGAAAAATTCAGGGGCTGACATGTGTGTTTGTAATATTTCCTTTTAAAAAACAGATGTTTTGAAATTATTAAGACATTGAATGCCGTCTATACAGCAGCTATATCGACGTTACAGGATGTGAGCGCGAACATGAAACAAATCTCTCTCTCTCTCTCTTGCTCTCTCTCTCATTCCATACAGCTGCCATCGCATTGAGGGTGTTTCCATTTATTTGGGGGCCAGCCACTAATTCATGGGTATGCAGTTTGTATGGCCATTTTCCCCCTCTGAACAATTACACACAATTTGTTATACTTATATATTTAGTAAATTACATATTAATGGTATTCCACCAACCATAAAAAATAATATAAATCTCAG
>JAMKCH010011946.1:0-40519 GCA_023653785.1 Ophioderma brevispina | reverse complement strand
ATGGCGTAGGTTGTACACTCTAAAAATTATTTTATCAGTCTGGGGAGTAAACGGTGTTGGGTAAAAGGTTGAGTCAAGATTTTAATCAGCAGGCGTAAACACAATTCCTTTTTACTCCTCACCAGGTAAAATTGTGAAAACAATGTTGAGTAAAGCAGTTTTGAATCTCATTTCAACGTTGAGTGACAAATTAGTTGACCGCAGTGGCGGGATCAGAAACATATTACACCGTGTTGATTCTGTCTTACGCAACGTTGACGCACTCAGCACAAGTGTAGCCAGAATTGCCGCGGACATATCAATAGCAGATGACAAGCTGGTGTGCCGTAAATGCTGGTCATTCTGATATTTTACAATCAACAAGTTATAATCAGAAAATAATGATAATATTTGCAGGTGAGGCAATGGACCTTGTCATGATGGTATCTTGCGAGATTCCTGGTATTAACCCGATATGTCTACGGAACCTGAATTCAGCTATGAATTCGGCAACCTTTCACAGTTGATGCATGTATCACTGCACTGCGAGCGCTGTGTATTCAAATAGGGATTCGCTATTGCCTCAGTAAAAGTTATAGGTCATTATGCCAGCATTTACCAATTGATCTGACAAATCTATGGCCTAGAGTTTTACTGGTCCATGTACATCGGTACACGACTACACGACGTGGGCGTGCATCTGATCATGATTTTGAACCACCATGGCATTCGAAGAAAAAGGTAAAAATAATAAAACATATGTCCTTGTACCGCTTCTGTGTTATTTTTTAAATAGCAAGAATACGCCTGTGTTCTTTTGATGGTTGAAAGTGTAGTTATATTACAGAAATCAAATCAATATCTGAAGTTTCGAGTATATGAACAAGCCATTTTATCAACCTGGTGAGCAACTTGTAGCTTTCTGAGAATAAACATTTTGCCTTTATACCGGCCATCCAAAGTATACTTCAATGTCAATTGAGTAAAATTAATGTCGCTCAACAGGTGGCAAACAGTGTGCTCAACATCAGTTGAGTAAAACATGTTACTCAACGGTTGAGCAAGAAATCTTACTCAAACTAAGTAAAAATATACTCCTTGTAGGTGAGTAAAGTTTATCGCCTGTTGAGTAAAAAAATGTCACGTCACAGCTCAACTGTTGAGTAATGGGGAGTAAAATTGTGCCTCAACAACGTTGAGTCAAATATTTGACTCTTTTACTAAGTAAAATGTTTATACAAGGCCAGAGAAAAACTGCCATACGCAAACCTTTGTTGAGTCAAGTTTAATCATACAAAAGAGCTGTGAATTTTAGCTACCATCTAAGGAGTAAAAAAATTACTCAGGAGCTGAGTAAACAAAATTTTATGAGCTGTACAAAACTGTACTTTTGGAAGAAAATCTTATGATAGCATGGAAATTAGCTACATTTTCCAACATGATGGGGCATTTTAAAAGCTTGACCATGTGTCAAACTAATTGGCCCTATTGAAAAAAGTATACCACACTTTGAGAGTAATACTTACCTAGCATTGATTAGAGGGTCCAGACTAACTACCAAAGGTGTCAACCTGTTTCTTGCATTGGGGGTCAACGAATTCCTTAAATAAGGCCCCTATGGATATTCTGCTCCTGCTCTAAACTGACTGCATCCTTTTCCCGTACGCAGGTTCTGTACAGTAAATTTGTACCATGCTCACAATATGTTTTGTATGGCAAAACGGCCTTTTCGCTTTTGAGATCGAATGAACCGCGTATCACTATCACTCCATGGAAATTTCAAGAAGTCTCACTTAATTTAAAATATACATAACTCTCAAAACATTTAGACTAATCGTATTTGCTTCATGTATTCAATGGACAGGTGTTCGCACTGCAACCCTAAATATAAACGACAATAACGCATTCTGTAACGATGACGGTTTTTTTCCGTTATGGACCGCTCTGAGGCGCGGAAGGGTAAAAAACGCCCAATTAAAACGTTCATCACGGTCGAAGTTCCTTTTACCAGGACGGTGAGTTGAATTTTACCGACTTGAGGGGGCGGTGTTTTGGATACGAAGAACACATCTGTGTACAGATGTGTACACATTAAGGCAGATTTATCTTAGTTTTCGGTCATTAACATGTAAAATGGCCACATATTTTCTCTTCCGTACTACTCAAAACACAGTACGAAACGCGTACTTTCTCCATCTCAATATCTCCATCTCATACACATGGGACACTCGCTGAAAAAAATCCCTAAATCCGTTACAAGATACAAATTGGCAAACATTTTTGTTTTAATAACCTACATCTTAAACACTTTGAAGGTCATAAATAAGAGTAGGTATACTTCTGCGTCACTTACCCACTAACCCTAGGCAAATTTGGTCACAGTTTTTACCACTTTTTTAGACCATGATTCATTACCGTGCTGAGTTTTGTATTGATTGTATATCGCCACACTACTGATCAGTCTCTTCCGAACTTTGTCCCATGAGGCCCTTGACCAAACCAAAAAATATTGTGGGTGCTCCACAGCCAAGGGAATGAAAAGTATGGTCGGCCTAAGCATCCTGCGCATGCTCGATATGGTTCTATCAGGGGCGTCAAGCAGGCCCATACCATTACTGAAGCCGCCACCACCTTGAGTTGAGTCCTGAATACATCCATCTCGGAGGTTCTCACCATGGGTGTCGGGTAATCGACGAACCCTTTGTCTTCCATTTTGAAGGTCAAGGATGTATTCTTTGTACTGGCTCGTATCCACAAGTCATTGGTAATGGCTTTGTGTGGGTTAGGATTTGTTCAGCAAGTTTGCTTAGCGGGCGCGCGCGTGTATCCATGATTCGGACGCGCTTCTAACATGTCCCGCTCTTTTAGGCTGGGGCCGGAATTGGGAACAAGTCAGGGGTTTACACCTACTCTTATTCGACACTGACTGCGATTTACATGTACAGTTGTGGCTCTCTGTACACGGGTCCGCGGCTTTAACGTCCCCTCCGAAGGACGGGATGCTTTCATGATCCATTTTGCCCAATTCCATGTGAACCATGAGGAGACGGTAATCTGTATTTCAATCAATAGCTGGTATACATATCAAAAATCCAGATTGGTATACCCGAATAATCGCAGCAAGTGCCACGACCCCATCCGGGATTCGAACCTGGGAATTTTGATTGTCAATTTTTGCGCCAGAGGCACGAAAGCACCCTAACCGCTATGCCACGCTCTTCCACGCTTACACAAGGATTTATCGGCTCTCGCCATAACACAACATGGCGTCAGTGTCCGATCTGTAATATTCCCACTGTGCTCTCTCTAGCCCAGCGAAGTCGAGCAACTCTGTGGTGAACGGTTGAGCGTGGACTTTGGTCATTCGTCTTACTCAGTAACCATTTAAGCAATCTCCGATTTAACGTTTGACGGGAAACGTTGATTCCGTAGTGTCTTCTACACAAACGACATGACGGCTATTTGGCATTTTCCGGCTCTACGAGGCACAGATATTTATGCAATCGCGATCTCTCGTCTGGTAGTCAATCGCAGTCGTCCTTGAGATTTTCATGGCCGCTTCGATGATGTCCTAGGATTTTACAGACGTCACTCTGCGATAACCCAGGAATCAGCGACATTTTGCTTTGTTTTATAAATACATCATTCATATTTATTTCCATCATAAAAACACACAAATACAATTTAAAAGAATCAATAAAACAAAGGGCAACGCCTGCGTATTTGTTGCAACCCCTTCAAAAAATAACCAAATTATACTTAACAAATAACAGACCACTCACTCACAAACTCACACACACACAAAGCAGTGTCTCAAAAAGACATAATTAAGATGAAGGAACAAAATATATCCAATAACAACAGGATTGTTTTCCAAAATCATTTGATCGAGTGATACTACAAACATACCAATTCACGTTTATGTTTTGACTTTGTGAGAAATAAAGATAAACCCTGTTTTTGAAATTCTTCAGATTTGAAGCCATTTTTATATCACGGATACGAGTTCAAAATTTAGGTCCGTCAGTGACACCGGTTTAATTTTGTGAATGTCGTAGCGAAAGTTAGTCTTATTCTTGTATTGTAATGGTAAACATGAAACATTTTCGAATTAGTGATACATATCAAATACCTAGGAGACATACCAGCTTTGGTAATTGTCCATAAATCCCCAGATTTTTTTTATCATATTTGAAATATATTCAAGGTATGTAAACTTTTTCAACTAAAGGTTTTGGAATGACATAGATATGAACTCATTGATAACTATTCTCAACTCCCTCTTTTTGTGTATCTTATATAGTTTAGTTTCTTCGTTCCATTACCCCCCAGTAATATTCCGTATGTCAAATAGGGCACCTATTGGCACAATACAATTTATACATAGAGGTTTTAGGCAAAAATGTTCGAACTTTGGTTCCAAATGCCCACGTTTTCTCGAACAGATTTTCCAAATGTTGTTTATATGAGCTTTCCATGCATTCCTTTCCATGACAAATTTCCTCAATTGTTATTCCTAAGAATTGTTTTAATTTACAACGATCAAAAAATACCTTGTACTTTTTTGAAGATGCTTAATTCTGTATGATTTTCCCAAGGAGTATTAGATTCGTTTCGCTGCAATTTTACATGATAATTTTATTAACATTTAAAAATTATTTATATTTGGTTTTTGTTTGTTTTAGGTTGTTTTTTTGTTTTTGTTTATAATATGTTGAATAAATCAGTTTTTGTATGATCAAGCGAATAGGATAAATTTTAACAGATTAGATGTTAGACAAATTTCGTTCATATATAAAAAGAGCAATGGCCCAAAGTATAGATCCTTGTGGGACACCACAATTACCTTTTCTAGGACGACTAAGTATTTTTATAGGATACAAATTGTTTTGTCTATCAGACAGGTAACTAGCAAACCAATCATGACATACATAGCACCACGAAAATCCGTATGATACTAATTTTAATCAAGTAAAATGTTATGATCTATTTTATCGAATGCCTTGATAAACCATGAAAATTCCAAGTGTATACATATTATTATCAAATGCATGACTTACAAGTTTTTAACAAAATCTAATACAGCCCTAGATGTAGAATTTTGTTTAAAAAAAAAAAAAAAAAAACCTATAAAATAATTTTTTTTAATCAGAAAGTCATAACATCAAGTTATACATTATACGTTCAAGAATTTCTTGGGAAACATTCATCATAGCATAACGCTTCATTAAATTATCATAAAACAAGCATAATTTAATCAGCATCATTGAAACACAAATGATCCCCAATCAACATCACATAATTTGTTCTTGAATTTTAGAATTTCTTTTCGTTTACTCCCGACAGTCATCTCCGGGTCGGTTTTCTCCTTATGATACACAGATAAATTGTCCTAAATTAAATAAATATAATAGCAAGTGATCACTAATATCTGTTAATACTAGAACCCCCAAATTGGTTTCGTATGATAGTTTTTGAATATATTATCATTACATTTGCTGTTTTGATGTATAATTCGTGTTGCTTAGTGATCTAGGAAATAGCGAATATGAATTGTAAAGCAAATCTCATGAAATCACCTGTAGGCGTTGGATATCATTGTTTATAATTGATTTAAAATCAACCCATTAAATATATAAGCTTGTTCTCATTCTTTGTTAATTTAGATAATAAATTCTGCAGTGGTTAAACTCATTTATATCGTGATCTTGGGATCTAAAGGTCCACCGTAATTATATTTTTTGAGCTTCATTCACTTTCCCGTTCAATTTTCAATAAATAATGTTTCTTCTGGTATCATGGATGTTTTACCTGATCAGATCGTTGTGTTCATTACAGAGTATTTAATTCGTCTTTAATAAATAAACAAACTCCACCCCACCATCTTTATTTTGTTGGTCGATTTGGCATTCCAAATTATAACCATCTAAAATGAACAAGTAATCATGTGGTTTTTTTTCAGAGCCATGATCCTACCAGTCCAAAATGTTAAAATTCATCTTCAGAACAATGCAGGAAAATCCTTTAAGGATCAAAGTTTTGCTTGTACATCTCTATGTTACCATTTAAAAGAGAAAGATTTTTTTCTATACTAAATTTGTTTACTATATCATTGAATTTATCATCTGTATAATACTCGGAGTTACTATTCATTTTTTTTTCTAATTTTGCATTCACTACTGAGTACATCCAACTCCTCCAAGTGATAAAAGCAAGATGATCATAATCTTTGAAACAATCTGTTAAATTTATTACAAGGCGCTTCTATATTTCCACAAATATACTTCGATCATCAGAAATATTATTGACGGTGAGAGCGATGTTTCATTACATTTATTCATTCCAAATCGTCAATATTAATCCTGTTACGAAATTCTTGTAACCAGTTTATATCACTGCACCTTTTTGGAACCTACATTTTACAAATGGTTAGCATTTTTAATTTTTCTCTTCAAGCTAAACTTTAGAGATAAACCGCAAAATTACAAAACATAACCAACCAATTATAAAATACACCAAACCTTATAAAAAAATTAAAATACACCAAACCTTACTAATCTAAAAACTAAAACCAAACCTGTAAAAACAGAAATGGACAACTACGTTACAACCGGATAATTTGTAGACCCGATCCCGTCAGGAGTGCAAGCACCTTCAGAGCATTGACAAATGCAATGGCCGTTGGACTAAGGCAAGCCTAGGGAACCTCTGAAAAACCTCAATACTATTCCAAGTTTTTGTTGTAAAGGTAATAACCAACTCTGAAAAACGTGGGCTCGTTAACACATCAGGCCTTTGGAAACGGGAAAAGGAACAACAACAGACGTCTTCGCCACCCTTTATAACGCCCAACAAAGGTATTGTTACGTAAAATTATGCAGAGATTTCACTTCATCTGGGAAGCGGGATCATTATGTAATCATTTTTCACCAACTCTAATATTATTACCTGCTGCGTTCAATAGAAATACGTTTTAAGATTGTGTCGAAAAAAATATTCCACCTTAACGGCAACCGTGTATATACGATTTTCAGGAGCAGATTCTGTTCTCTCTCTCCCAGCTAATTGACGTTGTCCAAACTTTTTTCATCTGGTGACACGATGGGTTGAATCTATTATAAGCATACATGTAACACGTCTCGAGTTTCAAAAGGTTTTAGTGGATAAAATCTGTTGAGTCTGCGAAGGAACCCTGGAACGTAATTTTTCTTAATTTCGCAAATGGTGCCTTACATGGAACAGGGAAACGTGCACAAACAACAGAGGTCTCGCCTTTTCTAGCTCCCTACAAAAGGTATTGTTACGTAAACTTATGCATGACTCTTTCACTTCATCTGGGTAGTGGGGGAATCATTATGTAATCATTTTGAGAGAGCTTCAAAATAAAAAATGACGTTTTTAAGATTGTGTCTGAAAAATCTTCCCAACATTACGGCGCACAGTACAGCCTGTCTAAAAAAAATGGTACAACCAAAAAACGATTTTTTTGTTCAATATTATATCTCAACATAAGTAAGTCGTTGTGCACATCGTATTAAAGAGAACAGACCAGGCGTTTTCATCAGATTTTTTGTTTCATCTCTTTGCTTTTTCAATCGAGAGGAATAACTCCAGTTTTACTGCGGAAGCACAAAAATCGAGGTTTTGCCACTTTCTGGTTGAGTGGAAAAACGTGAAAGAATTATTAAAAACATAATTTTTCACACTTGAACTGAGGGAGATTGAAATTCTTTTAAAAAGGGATCACTTCAAATAAAATAATTCTAAAAGATATATACGAAAACAGTTACGTAATGGTTGACGTAAGTTCTTGCGGCTTTAAAAGATAAAGGTACATTTGACATACCATGTTTGTTAGAAGAGAACCATGAGCGTAAGGCATACTTGTGAGAGAGTTTTTTATGTTTCTTGAAGTAATCATGGAACGCAAATTCCTACCAACACTTGTAACCTTGCTTTCAACTTCAATTTTTATTGACTTCAACAATTAGTAAATGCACAAGATAGTGCAATATTTTTAAACCATCTTTGGATTTTGAGTGTTTTTATTTTGGGTTGAAATTTACATTCATTTCCTGCTGGCAGATTTTAACAAAATACCAATTTTGTATAAATTCAACAAAGCTCCATTTCATTGATGGTGAAATCAATATTGTGTATTGTTTACTTATTTAGAAAAGAATATTTTGTCATTGACTGATATGTTGACTATTAAAACTTGTGTCGATAAAACTAGACTGCCTTTGTTTACTATACTTGTGGTTTTGTTTCTTTTGTCAAGTTGGCACAATCTTTTGTGTGCTTCAAGACAGCATGGCATACTAGGGCGGAAACCAACCCAAGTCCATGCATAAAATGGGCACAAAATCGTTTTGGTATGTGGGCAACTAAATTGATTATAATCTCAGGATGACAAAAGCAAATAGAGGAAACAAACAACCATTGAAAGCCTGGTCTTTGTTCTTTAATATTTTTGCCAAGTAGAATGACTTATTTGAAATTTCATATTTAACCATTTTTTTCTGATTGTACCATTTTTTTAGACAGGCTGTATATATCGATCCTTGAAGGAGCAGATTCTGGTTCCTCTCCCAACTAATTGACGTTGTCCAAAAACTTTTCCTCTGGTGACACGATGGGTTGAATCTATTTAGCAGACATGTACCAACACGTTCTCGAGTTCAAAGGTTTGAGTGATTAAATCTGTAGAGTCTGACAGGGACCCGTGAAACATAATTCTTAAGCTGCAATGGTTGCCTTAACACTGAAGTGGATAAGGGTTCCAGGCCCTCCAAACTATAGATGGAGTTGACATCAAATGTTCAAACACAGTTACACCTGTTCTACTGAAAATGGTTAAGTGCGAAGAATATTCCCATACATGACCGCATTCATAGCCCTTATCACGCCGATGAGCGCGAATTTTAAAAGCACAAGCCCTGCAGGTTCTCACCATACTGCCGGAGTGCTTTGTTCGTTTTCCTACGTCCCCTTTTCACAGACTCGGTTTAAAGATTCGTGGGATGGGGGGGGGGATTTGGGGGTGAACTCACTAAGTTTCGCAAGTTGGTTTGGTCCCTTTATCTGATATTACCCGGTATTTATTGTTCCATAGAGAAACAGTTACAAGTCTGTAAACAGACTATGCGTTTGCCCGCGTTGACGTCACATGTCACCCCATCTCTATTTTGCCAGTTTTACAACTACGATATACGTTTTCCGAGTCACCGTTAACCCTTTTATATTATGATAGCGATCACTTTGCTTTTGCCATATTCTCCATCACCACTGTAACCAATAGGAAAGTTACACGACAGACAATGCCAACTACTAAAAATGACAGTCAATGACATCATTTGTGTTAAACTAGGTAGAATGACCTCGAACACCTATTAAAAACTTTTCATTTGTGTTCTTTTCCTAACTTTGAAAATGTTTTCCTCCCTAATTTTAGGTTTCTTGGTGGCATTCTAATTGTATTTCTTAATTGATAATTGTCTTCATATGACCCTGCAATGGTGGTAAATATAGTCGTTAAAATTCTTCGGAAGTTGTTTCCGTAGGGGTCCATGGACCCCTTGTCCACCACAGAATTAGAGGTCCTTGTCCTCTTAACGTCCGACTCAGAATTTCCTGGGAGGGCGCCCTCATTCCCAAAAATCGTGTTTTTGCATGTACTAATGCTTGTCCATATAATAATCCCTAGTGTGAAATTGCTACGGCTTAATCGAATTCCTTCATATGAAAATCCACAACTTATGTTTTAAAATTCCGATCTGAAATTTTTGTTATACACAGTATCCTATGGACGTATACTACACATACATTTTTACTGCATCAAAACGAAAAATCCATTCTCCAAATTTCGGAATTGTGCATTTTAGGTTAGGTTACTATCTTTAGATCAAGTTGACTTTTTTTCATTTTCCACAAAATAATATTTCGAAATCTCTGTATTCCGGACTTTAAGTGTAAGGAGGGAGTCCAGAGTTTTCGAACTAGAGATAAGCCTAGATGCCATGTGTTTCGTCTGGCCAGATGAATGGGGCCATCTGTACATTTATAGATGTTTGTGGGCTCAACCCCCGGGGCGAAATGGGGGGGGGGGCATTATGGGTATAGACTGCCAATCCTAAATGCATGGATACCTCATCAATACTGAAATTCCAACTAACTTCCAAGGGCCTTGGGTTGTTTGTTGAAGGCGTGCTGAAGGGATTTCACTTTTCCTGGTACATGTCTTGAACTGTTTGTGATGTTTGCACATATTTGTGTTTATAGCTCCTGTGCTTGGAGAATGATTGTTGTTGATGAAGCCGATTCTGGTGGTGAATGATGCATTACCCATGCGGGGAATGCATCTCCTCTCCCACTGATTTTGCGGATGTTTTTCATAACACATCACATGTATAATATTTGCTTGTGTATTGCCAGCTTTCACCACCCTTTGGTACGGTATTCACAATACTGTTCGTCTTGTATACGAGTGGAGACCTATTCATTTGATCCGGTCCGATCCAGCCTATAACGACTATTTTTCGCGAAAAAAATAAATAAAACTAATTAGTACTTAATACCATTAGTGGGCTAAAATTATTAATTATAGGAAGATAAAGAGGAAGGAAAAAAATCATACGCCCATGTGGGATTCGAAACTGGTATGGCATGGTCACTGAGCGAGAACTTTTCCTGAGCTAAGCGGGATTAAGTTTGTGAATTTTGAAAATTTTGTTATTTTATTCTTTTAAATTAAACAAACACCAAAACCTTTGAAAAATTAAACTTTGCGTAGCGAAAAATGAGTCGATTTAAAATCAAAACAATTACTCCAAATCGGTCAAAATTGGTATCAATTGAAGAAAAAAAGATGGTTTGGGTGCGTTTCCCGAGAATCCGAATGCTTCCGAAGACGCCTATCATGTGCAATCATTGTCCCCCCCCCCCCGATGCTTACCGTGACGTCACGGGGCCATTTAAATAAAAATCATAAATTCACTTTTGGCTCAAGATGTATGCGTTTCGTATGTTCTTCCGCGGTTTGTGGTGCCCGTTGAAAAGCCATTTAAGCGTTCAATGCGATACAATGCTAAAGTTGGCTACATCATAGATATCTGGGCGTTTTAGGTCATTACCGGGTATTTTTCACTACGAAACTTATTGAGAGAGTTCCGCCAAAGCCCAGGGGAGGGCGGCCAAGAATCCCAATTTCAGACGTCGCCATTGATGCATTGGTTTAACACGTAAAGTGAACATCTTGACGAAAAATTCTGCATTTTTATATGTTGTCAAGAATTTTTTTTTAAATTTTATTCCAAACCGTTGGAGATGAAGAACTCAAACTCCCTGAAGGGTTATTTCTGATTAGTTTTGTATTAATAACGAAAGAGGAGAGGTAGTATGTGGGTCATGAGAACAACCATGACCGACCCACATCAAAGCACCCAAATTGGTTTGTGGTTGGCCGCTCCGTATCTGTACACTTATTTTGACCATTTTTGGTGAGTTGCATAATGATAGGCTTGGCCGCCACGACTGCCAAAGCCCCTAGTGTGGCTACCACCTACGGTGGTCGCGGAACATTGCGTCTAGACAAAGATTACAAAGGGTCCAAATTTTAAATTTATTCACTCCTGTTGAAAAGTATATTACCACGTTGTCGGTTAGACCATAGGATTAAAAAAAGGTTAGTTTTGTATATAAAAACCATGGACCTAGTAGAAAGAAGGACCAACAACGCGAAAAACACCAATTACCTAATTCAATTACCCATTCATCTCGCAAAAGCTAGGCCCTCTAAGTGTATACACTGTGTATAGACCGGCCGTCTTGTGTTCTTATCTCTTTGCCGCGATCGATGCAGTGACTGCGTCTTACAACACCATAGAGGAGTGCCCAAATCGTGTGAAAACACATTTTCAATGGGAATGAATTCGGCATGAAGACGAGGTTAGAACGAATTTTGGGGGTTATTCAGATGAAATGCGTTTCACACGATTTGGTACTCCACAAATCTCCTGAATGAAAGTGTCCAAAAAACTTTATAATTGACCGGATGTTGTGACCCGGACTGTAGGTTTTTTTAAAGTGCACAGTTACACTCAAGTTCCATGTTTTTTGTGCAAGCGGTCTATCATCAAATACAGAAATTTCTTCAGAAAATACCGAAAACCCATCAAAATCCGCCTTCCTTTGAGAAGCTACGACTGTCAGAAATAGCTTGATTTTGGTGATTCAAAATGCAAATGGTGAGCCCACAGGTGGTGCCCATCTCTCTGTCATTGGCGTTTGGGCCAGACGTCCCAGTATTAATTTTGCTGCGGGTCGCCACTCCTCCGAACAGCGAGGCATGTTTTGCATGCCCGCATATGCCCTGTGTGGCAGGAGATAAGTCCTCCGGGCTCACAGTTCCGGGAACAATGGTGAAACAATAGGGACAATCGATTCAAGTGACTCTTCACGCAACATTAGTTTCACGCTTTATGCGGTGTCGTTCATGGAGACCGGACTATGATACCTGCCGGACAAATGATTTACTTTCACACACGGATACCCATTTAACACCGGGGTGGAGAGAGGCACAAACACATGGAGACAGCGGGGCTCGAACCACCAACCTTACGGTTATGAGCGCGCAGTGGCTGATCCACTGCACCACATTGTGCCCACATGTGATTCTCTGTGAACCTAATTGTTAAAAATCTTGTGAAATAATATGAAAATGTACCTTGTGGCTTTAACAATGTCTGAAATTGTGCCCAAGCGTGCCCATACGTGTTTTCTACCTCAGAAAACCCACCCAAAATTGTAATATTTTAACTTCCGGTTAAGTTGAATTTGTTTACCGTTGTAGTGTTTCATAGCCGACCACCATGTCGAACTGATTTCCAATGTCAGTTTCACTTGAAATATGGTGTGGAGAAGTCATAAATTATAATTAAAGGTGCATTTTTTTTAAAATGTAATTTGGAAGTTTTATTTATTGTTCAATAGATATCCTTGAGAAAAGATTATTCAAAACTTTTTAGTTGATCCCGACCGTGCGGTTTTGTGGTATGAGCAAATGATTGTTTCCCAAGGCCCCATAGACCACTGTGCTGTAATGTTGGTGTTTACGGACAGAAAATACAAAACTTGCGATTTCTTACAGATACGCCCGCATTTGCACGTAACATTAGGTACTCATGGATTACTAAGGCTAACGGTTCAGATGATATAAAAATCTCAACTTTTTTTAGGTTAAAGTTGGGGGGACGAGGATGTGGATCACGAAATGTCCTTTAATTACAACCTTCGATTTCCGGGGGGGTGTTACGCTCTCTTCTATTCTTTTCGACCCTACTGAAACCCCATTTTTTCCTCGGTGTCAAATGAGTTAATGTAAGTGCCAATCGACATTTATGTGCGTACATGCCCCCCCCCCATCGGGGTATAGGACAAGGCTAAAGGGTGATCCTAAAGTGATGGATAGGGCGTGGAATCACCACCCCCCCCCCCCCCCCCACCCCCACCCCACCCACCCCTTTCGGGGGGAATACCAGCAAGCTAGTACACAAAGGAAATATAACATACTTTTGATTTAGTTGCAATAGATAGCAGATCCTCATCTTTGTTTGATACCAAAATGAGTACAAAATACTACATTATGTAATAATGGACATCATAATGTCTCTACCTGATGGAAAATGTTTAAGCTGTACAATATTATTTTTGAGCAGTAAATTTGCAACATATCAATGTGTCATTCAAAATATGCAAGTAGTTTCATACTTTATTACCTTATGACGTCATAGTGACGTAATAATTGGTTCACATATTTTGATACCAAGGAAAGATAAACTCTAAGCTATACTGTAGGTACCAAATTTCTAGGAATTGGAGGTTCAATAACGAAATATTACGGGGGGGTACCCCCTCAGGTGTGTTGTTTACAAAAAATCGCTCATGTAGACAAGGGTTCTTATTAAAATAACCAATAGTTTAAATGATGAAATTTGGCATGCTATTGGGAGCTATTGGACGTTTTTCCCTTCAATTTCAGAACAAACTTTGTCTGATCTTTCACTTTCCTCTTTCCATATTGCAATCATTCAAATTTGAGGCGGGCTTTCCCAGTGTGCCCGAAGAGCGATTGCCAGCCAGCCTTCCTGCTGGAGCAGGGTGAGTTATCGCATTACCTCTAATCCCGGTAAATGGATCATGGTGGGTTTGATTTTATAACAAACGGCGGCACCGTTATATGGCTTTGAAACTAGTGTGTGGTTGGTCCGCTAGCTACTAGTACCAGATACCCCTATCGTCTTGGGTAACAGGCGAGTACGATTAAAACAGCAAAAATTTCAGTTGTACAGGGTCATATTTTAATGTCACTTCGCTTTGTGGAGCCATAGAATTAATAAGGATAGCTTTGGCGTCTTTCCCGATATATGGATACCAAAGTCAACGTCATTGCATTCAATGGGGCTTTGACCCTGTTTCCCCCCCCTATTTGATCCCATTTGATCTCTATTTGGACATTGCCTTACTTTAACTTCTTGATGGCACCACCGAATGATCCCAGCCTGCAGGGGAATCCGCACAATACCATATCGTAGTTTCGTTTTTGCCTTTTTTGCTTGTGGTTTTTATCTGCTGGCTTCTTTCAATTTGCTGCTCTCAATTATTCAACCGGCTCTTTTCACATTCAGTTGCTAGTGCTTCTCTGTTCTTGTTTGGGGCTCTATAGAGTTGAGAGATCAATCGAACTGCAATTCTCAAATCCTCTTCTAACCTCTCCCTATAATAAAAAACACCCGCCCCCCATGAGAGCGTACAGCAACAATTCCCCCAATGCTGCTGGTGTTCATGTGGATCAATCAGAACTCTCACCGGGCCGTACCGGGGGGGGGGGGGTAAAAAATCTGGGCCAAAAAAAATTGTCGGTACAATACACGTGTCGGTACATTCACAATCCATGTGCCAAAACCTGCGAGGCCTAGTATGGACTGAAACCAAATGCACATGACAACACAGGCCCGACCGAGGTCTGCACTTCCAGTATCACAAGTGGCGCGACCTATGCGCCTAATCCGTACCCATGGTTAAGGTAACAAAGAGACTTTCCCACTGAGTCTAACCACTAACATTCTCCATCAATCTTTCAAAAGTGCATAGGCGTATGCCGAAAGACGTACAGTCCCTGATCCAAACCTCCTTCGCACTACAAAAGCTGACTTTTTCTTAGCGGATTGTTTTTAACTTCCACTTGCCATAGCCAGATGAGAGATCACAGTGTTAAAACCGTCACAGTCCGCTAGGTATTCTTCTTCATAGAATATGATAAAATTCTCTTTGTAGTCAACTCCATTTAGCAACCGGTAATCCGAACAAAATCTCTCGATCGTCTTTCTTTGTGACCAGCAAAAGGAGAAGACTTGATGATGGTCCAACTATCCCCTTCGTTACATGTTAACCCAGGAGCTAGCACACATTTGTAACACATCTCACTTAACAAAAGGTTTGAGTGATTTAATATGTTGACAGACTGACAGGAACCCTAACCCCTAAAACGTGATTCTTAGTGCCGCAATGGTGCCTTACGAGAGGGGGCCAAAACAAAGTGTTTTATCAAGGGGTTCAAATTTGTCAAATTGATCCAACTTTTTTTCCCATTTTGAAAAGCACACCATGTTATGTGTCTAAGCCATCAGGAATCAGAAAAGGTTTAGTTTGTAATATGTACAGCCTAAAGTTTTCAGAGTTTATAGGCGAAAACAGCAAATCACTAGATTTCGCGTTCTCGGCTTTCGCGCTTCGCTATATTCAAAGAAATATCAGCTGTGGGCCGCCCCAATGAAAAAACTTAACAAGTTTTGACACACACAATCCAATACAAACACACACCACACACATACACACCTACATACACACGTCACAACGGATTGCTAAGTGGTCCATGCCAGCTATAGCTGGCGGCCCACAATAAAAAAAGGGTCATTTCATTTGTACAGGGGTCAATTTTAAAATTGCTCCGATTTGGATAAAAAAATAGGTGCAATTATTGGTGGAGCTCATAGGATAAAAAAAAAGTGGTAAGGTAGTTTGAGTGTCCAATGCTTGCTTAAGAAAGTCGGGGGTAACAAGATCAAGCCCCATTGAATCAATGACTTGTGCACCTTCTGTGCCCCCTAACTCGGAAACTAAGCATTTAAGACAGTCAAAACTATTCTTATTTAAGCCTATGAACTCCACCAATAATTTGGCACCATTTTTTATCCAAATCGGAGCAACTTTAAAATTTGACCCCTGTACCACTGAAATTGACCCTTATTATTGATTTTTTGCTGTGTTACTATAACTCTGAAACTTTAGCTTTAACACATTACAACTATACCTTTTCTGATTCCTTATTGTTAGACACATAACCTGGTGTACTTTTCCACATGATTGGATCATTTACAAATTTGACCCCTTTTTGGTTGAAAAACCACTTTTGTTTTGGGCCCCCTCTCCTTAAGGCCCCACTTGCGGCTTAAGAATCACGTTTCAAGGGGTTCCGGTCAGTCCTGTCCAACATATTTAAGTCACTCAACCCTTTTGTACTTGAGATTAGTGTTCAAATGTGTGCTAGCTCCAGGCTATGTCATTTTACTTGCCTGTCGCTTCTGCTGGCAGTGGTAGTAGTCCTATCCCGGTTTCTGTCGGATTGGCAGAGCATTTCCATTTTTCTTTCCAATACTTGACCATGCTTGTTTTGCCAAGATCGCCTTCTCCGGATGAGAATACATCTTGATAATTTTAGAAGCCAGTCCATTAAACACATACACGTTCTTTATGGCAGGTTCTTGCAGATGGGTGAAACGTCGACCTCTGACCTCTGATTACTATTTACCAGATCCATTTTCACACAGGCTCCACGGTGCCCAAAGTTCCACGATGTATTCCTTTTTTCAATATTAGGGCCGACAACAACGTCGGATTTACTACTCCGAAAGGAATATTATCTGGCTTTGTTTGATCAAGATCCACAACCACTCTTTCTTGCCAGAAAAAAAAAAAAAAAAAAAAAAAAAAAAAAAAAAAAAAAAAAAAAAAAAAAAGAAAAAAAACCACAAAACAACCCACAAAAACAACACCCACATGCATCGTATCTTTTAGTTAGTGGGGTCCTGATAGTTGATTGGGCGGACATATGGAATGACCTGCGTCCTTTGCCCAGCAAGTAACGATAATATCCCCCGGAGAGGGGGAGGGAAGGGGAAGGAAGGGAAGGAAGGAGGGGCTTGATGAGCCATAATAAGTATAAATGGATTAAGTTTCTTAGTTCAGATGACCAACAAATATTTGCCACAATTTCGATGAATCAGAACAATTCACATTTTGCCCCAAGATGACCTTGAACCATAACTATTGTCACAGATTGGGCAAACAAACATATTTTAATCAACATAACTGACAAACATGTCGTGAAATAATCTTAAAGGCTTACTACCTCTATTTCCAGATGGCACCCTCAATTTTCTATTTTTGTTTGTGTATTACATAATGCTTGTCCATTCGTTAATCACTATGTGAAATAGTTAGGCTCAAATCGATGCCAATTCAAAATCCAACTTTTTTTAAATTCTGGATCCGGATTTTTTGTTATTGGTACTGTTTATGCTTCACATAAAAATCAACATGCATCTTTAGTTCTAGTTGACATTTTTAAATAATACCAAAAAATCTCGGTCCTCGGACCCGCTTGTGTCGCCTGCCGTCGCAGGTTGTGAATGATAACTGACCTTTGTACCTTTGAAATATGACCTTTGACCATCAAAATGAGGGATTTGCATGTAAACTCCATAACCATGTTGGTTCCAATGGACGTCACTTTTCAAATGAGGTCAATTTTACATTTTCATCCGCCTATTTTATACAACTTTACCTCACATTACCTTTGCCTTGGTATTTGACATTGACCTCATCAACAGATGAGGAATGCCATGTTGCATACATTTGACACCAAGTTTGTTTTAAAGTCATCAAATATGTGGATATATTACATGCACATGTTAACCCTTTTTCCGACAAACAACACAGACAACATTGGACAAGTGATCCCTATACGTCTTCCTGCCTTCAGGAGCGACACAAAAATGTTCAAAGTCTGAGTCAGCCTTTAATTGGAACACTAATATTTTGACCTATACAAAACTTTTTCCGTTTTTTTTTAATGTTCTAGTACCACCTAATTCTACTAACGTTTTTTTCCAGTTGATTTTTTTAGCATATCAAGTTTGACCCTTTTCTAGCAGATTGATACAACATTCTACTGCAATTAGTGGTTGGTAAAGATTCAATTTGTTGCTTACACAGCCTTCCACAGGGTCCCATAGGCCTCTGTACTGTGTTGTAATTTGTCTGTTTGGACAAGCAAAATCAAAAATTGTGAATTTTTTATAGGTACAACCGAACTCGGATGACTAAAACAAAATGTCCTCAACTCTATGGTTTATAGTCAATAGGGGCGCGTGAGGGTGTCAACTAGCCAAAACAACATCAGCCCCCTTTAAAATTGTACTTTTTTTGTTTTTTAAAAATATTGAAATTATGATTGTACAAGACAGGATGATAAAAAAAGAGTGTTACAGTAACTTCTAAGTTCAGAAATACCTTACAAAGACAAATAAATAACAAGTTCATAACAAACTCATTCGAGCCACAACTTTCCCGCTGTCATTGATTTATTAAGTTATTCCCTTTATATAGCTTGCATTCAAAATATAGTGTTTCCAATATTGCTTTAAAATAATTCTAAGCTTACCTGACGACATTCTTCATGCATGGACCATCAAAACACTTAACCTGGATACCTGCAGACCAGTTTACCGTATGCATGTACGCTATAAAGCCAGTCTGGCTTTACTTCTTTCAAAAAACAAATACAGACTTTTTAAAAAAACAGAATAAAAAAGACAGTAATCAGGGATTGCCAGTGGCATATTGCAGTGTGGGAAGGGAAAAGTGTGTGAATTAGGCTAAAATGATCAAAAAACGGGCTGAAAATAGAATGAAGTGGCAGGAAATTTTGACTAACAAAGTGGAAAATTCCTCTATTTCAGGAACAACTGGCATCCTTGAGTAATTGAAAAGGTGGCCAATCCATTTGAAAATTCCTACTGCACGATAGAAAACTTAAAAAATAAATTTTTCAGAGTGGGACTGTGTAACTTTGATATGGGAAGTTTTACCTAAAGGCTCTTCAATTTCAATCCACACTTCCCCATCCTAAGGCAATTATAGGGCAACTTTCATAGGAAGTCATAGGTTAACTGAACAGCCGCACATCGGATATTCTGGCCCTAAATCATGCCCAGTACCATGACCAGGCTTATTATCGAAAGGCAGCTATGCAATATTTTTCTACTTCAATCCACACTCTGATTGTTTATTATTTCCAATCTCCACTCTAAAATACCAATAAAATCAAACTAAATTTTGTCCTGGAGTGGTATCGACCCACGCCTTAGATAACAAGACGAGCGCCCCACTACACACGCCACGCAATCCGAGTCGGCAGGAAGTCGTTCTTTTGTCAAACTTCAATATAAACATTAACGAATAAAGCGCACACACATAATAATGAATAACGCCCCTATGAGACGAGTTGAAAATAATGCTCCCTGGATCATGATTTCGGGCCAAATCTCCAAGAACGACCAACCTGCCTCCAGAACCACCCAGAATGCAGAAATGCAAAGGAGTCACCTGCAGAAATCCTTTAATGTTCAGGTAACCAGGTGCGATGTGTTGTGATCTAGCATGCTTTGGATGATCTGGAGGCAAATAAAAGACCATTCAATATATTTCCTTTCCGTGAAGGACCCTATACCAATGACCTCCACACATGGATAGCGGGTGTGATTGCCGATTTAAACCAACATGAATTTGATTTTGGCCTGTAGTACATATGGCGGGAAAACATCTCATACACCTGCTGGTGCACATATTCCCACCCGATGTCTATTGTCCTACAAAATTCTTTAACGTTGGCAATAAAGTGAACCCACATTGTGCAGGGCAAAATGCAACTCCTGTGGTTTCATCTGCCGCTTTCAATGGTGCACCCGCGCCGCTATCATGTGTAGAGGTCAGTGCCCTATACCTACAGAGATTCGAAGCCGTAGTTAATACATTGATTGAAGCGACAGGATCTAGTGCTTATGTTATGTTAAGTCCATGTTTCCCTTGAATGACTTGCAAATCGCTTAGCTTATTCAATACAATTAGTGTATACCTCTCAAGGTTTGAGTTTGGTAATATAATGGTGTTTACCAAATCATACTATAATTTGTCTAAAACCAAACCCTTGAACAGTTTATGACTCAATGAACTATTTTACCTATTTTGGATTTCCACACAGAATTAATGAATTCGTACGTGCATTCTACCTCAGCCTGTCCCAGTTTTACATTCAATCACCTCTTTACGTCTAGTTCAATAAATCTTAGTATATCATGATACTTGGGCATAAATGACTATCCAAATCCGTCCGGGTTATTGGATTAACCCCCACTGCAAAACCATGGAATTGGTCAAATTGCCACCGGTAGATTTTTCCTTCATTTATGGACAGCCGAAAGCTCTTGCATGTATACCTTTTTATACAGTTTCCAGAAAGTATCTTGGCATGTTTGTAGATCAGTATTGTGCCAAGTCTGATAATTTTGAAAGTTTTCATATATACTTTTGTTGCCTTGGTCTTGCTTTTTCATTTAACACCTTGCGTTTTAAAAAAGTCATTTAAATATCGAAATATCAAGATAGAATACCCAAAGAGCAAAACCCCAATACCAAAAGTTGCACTTTTTTAGAGTTTTCCAAATGGTCACTGTGTGGTACAATGCAAAATGTGTGTATTGATTTACACAGAGGGTTCATTGAATGCATCGAGAGCCTATTGCAATATTGATTGTGGTCCCCAGAACACTGCAAATGAGCAAGACCTGGGCAACCAGATCTTATTTCAAACTTCAAGTTAATCGGACTTTGGCACAATACGAATTTACTGATCTAAAACTGCCAAGACCTTTTGTACCAACTGTATATCAGGTTTCAAATTGGCAGGCTCATACATAAAATTGCTTAAAATAAAAGAAACCATTTGAATATTGTTAAACAACTCTACCCCTTCATCTTGACTTACCTGTGCTCCAATGAAGATCTCCAATTTTCATTCTGCATCTTGAGTTTGTGTTTTTTGTAAGCAGCATAGCTGCCAGCCGTCTATCCATTTTGCAGAAATATGTTTATGATCATAACGGCAATCCTACAACTGGATAGTAAAAAGTCAACTCAAAGAATATAGCGTGGGCCGCCTCTGAACTTTGACCGTTTGTATATGACCTTTTTGACCTCATCAACATATGAGGGATCGCATGGTGCAACCAAGGACCCAAGTTTGGTTCCAATTGAACTTCAACTTTTTAATTGAGGTCAATTTAACATTTTTAGCCTATTTTTCACATTGGTAGCGACCTTTGACCTTGGCAACATGACCTTTGGACCTGGGCACATGAACCTTGACCTTGGCAAGGACTTTGACCTTGGCACATGACTTTGACCTTGGCACATGACCTTTGACTTGGCACATCCTTTGACCTGGGCACATGACCTTTGGACATTGGCAACTGACCTTTGACCTTGGCACATGACAGTTGACCTTGGCACAGACATTTTTGACCTGGCACATGCCTTGCCCTCAACATATGAGGGACCCCATAGTGCACCTATGAAAAAAATTTTTAAGAACTTTTTAAACATGTTTCTAAAATTGAAAAAAAAAGTTGGCGTAAATGAAACCAGCGTTGAAAAATTCTCAAGACTGGATAATACCGAAAGGCATTGCGGGAAAAGGGGATGCAGCCCGTAGCGATTTGGCGCGTTCACTTTTCCGTGTTTGCGAGCACCGAAGTAAGTACCCGACAAAAACTTCAATTTTCTCAACTAGGTTCTATATGTTCAGACGCAATTATGAATACATATTAAAAGACAAAACATAGAACGGGCCCCTGATGCTAAAATCTCCATAGAAACCCTTCATTTTCCGGAGAAATTTGAAATTTAGTTTTTCATTTGCATGCATTCGCTACTACGGACTGATGATTTTAATCTCTCGCGCAGTAACTAATTTAGATGTATCTTTCGCATCGGTGAGACAGACTACACACTTTCCGGACCGCAGTAGTGCACTTATGACACAAGCTTGGTTCCAATTGAACTTTCAAGTCAATTCAACTTTTTCAATTGAGGTCAATTTTGTTTAAAAATTTTTCTTTTTTTATATAAATAATTTACATACACACAGATGCACACTCACAACAGAGCAAAGTGGTCCTATCCAGCTAAAGCTGGCGGCCGACAAACACGAATAGGACCTGTACAGTTCCGATTAGAAATTTGTCCAATGATTGTTTCATCAGCTGTTTAACTTAAAGCTGCAAGCCATTTGGTTGTACACATAGTTATACCCCCTCAACACCTACTATGTATCATGGCGTGTGATTCTGTACCAAATGTAGTACATGATAGAATATTTGGTGAAGGTATAATGTATTCATGCCTTGCATAGTCAGGGACAGTAATATGCGACCAATTGCACAAGGTATGTCAATCAGCACGGCGCGGACTCTGATTGGTTTAATCTGTATTATGGGCGGGGCATGTCAAAAATTCAAAATTGCCCCAGTTGAGTCAGGAATTCAACTCATGGACACATTAATTCACATAGTAAAACTTGTGTTTAATAAGTTTTAAATGTTCACAAGCTTATCTTCACAGCCAACATGTGGCTCTATCAACGTCAAATTTCAATCAGCCGTGCATTGGTCGCTTTTTTTGGTCCCTGACTATAAGATGCAAGCATTAAAACCATTTAAAGAATATTTTTTGATTACAGTTACAATAATTAGAACTCTCAGCTGCTTGGATGCTTTTTTAGAGATATTTGGTTTTAACATTATAAAAACAAAATTCTGGGACCAAAAAAATCTGAGTTTGTAGTTATGTGATAAGCAATATTTACTTATTCAAAAATGGTCAGAGTTGACGACACCCCCAAATTATAAACGTCCACTGTAAAATGTGTTTTACACAAATGTGTAAAGCATAACAGATGAGGATGAGGTTGTAAATGGGCAAGTGAAACAACTCGCCAAGAAGGCACAACATCAAAATGCCTAAATCAGTTTGTGGTCTGCAGTCTGTATTGCCATAAATAGTCTATACAAATCATTTGAATGAGTTGCCATATTTGAATGAGACGTGATTGATTGCATCCTGAATTGCAATATAAATTATGACAGTGTGTACGAGGATACGTTGCTGACACAGCACACTACAAAGCAAAATCAAACAGAAATAAAGAATTTACATCAAGTAAAACTTGAATATAAACGGGTCCTAAATAATCGTAATCGGCTACTCAATTGAGAAAGTGGAGGTACTGCATGATATTTTGTATTCTTATTGATTGCGGGTGGTACGTGGAACTGTTGACTTAAATTCCTTGTTAGCTATATTCTCTTGGTCAACTACGTTCATACTGCATGGATAGGGTAACCTTATTGAGTGTGCCTCCGGGGTGGCGCTTTTACCTCCAAAATCATCTTCACCCGCCTGATCCTTGATACAACTATCTAGTATGGAAAATTGCTCGTTATCCTAATTTGTTTTCGTGGGAGTGGGGAAATCTCATTTTAATTCTTGTTAAACATAATGTAACAGTTAAACTGTGTTCATATGAAGCAACAGAAACCGTTCCTAAGCAGACGGGAAAAGGTGCAGAACCAGTGTTTTGAGCCGCCCAGTGTTTTGAAGTCTGGACCAGAATAGATCTAGCACACACATGTACTTACCCCGTTGAGAGCCTGAGCAAAAAACAAATCTCATTCAGAAACCTTCAACTACGGAAAAAATGACATCTTCAAATCCAAACTTTTCCAAACTTCATAAATGGCATCCTCTGTGTACTATGACGCGAATATTATCCCAGTACATGTTATACGCATCATCCCTATTTTGGTAAATTTAAACTTGGAGCTTTTTGCATTGCAGAACAAGCACAGTAAATATCTGATTGCTTTGAGTGGAAAGGAAGGCAAGTATGATTATACCCCTTCAATTTAAAAATTTTGAGCGATAGGGAGAATATGAGAAGGTTTGAGCAGAGGGCAGATATTTTAAAAAAATTAAACCTTTACATTTTGGTATCTTTCCTCTTGTGGAGTATGCAATTCACTCTCCTTTTGACCAAAATGTAAAAGGGGAACAGAGAGGATAGGATTGGATTTCAAGGGACTAGGTCAAGGAAGTAACCATCTTCCATCTTTGTTTTAAATACACTTTTGATGTTGTTTCATGAATAAACAAGCAATTGCTAATTTAAAAACTGCTCCATTCACTGTTATCATCTGGGCCTTGTAGGAGACTACAAACCTTATTCCGTCATGTTAGTGGCCAGGGGCGGGCGGCCCAGGGTCAAATCATAGGAGGGGCGAAACAATACATAGGGGGGACCGACCAGTACAAATGAACTCATTTTGGCGAAAAAACCCTAATTTTTGCCCCACAAACCCCTGTTTTTTCCTAAATTTTGAAAACTCAGGGGGGCGCCCCCCCGCCACCACCCCCCCCTGGGGCCGCGCCCCTGGTGGAGTGCAACAAGGGGGAACAGAAGTCGTATGGTGCCATAAGTGGCCATTTGTCACACCAAATTCCACGTCAAACATCGCGTATGCCAAGTCTTGCCAGTGGCTCTTGCAATGGTTCTTCAGAGGACACAAGAGCTATTGACTCAAGGAAATATAAATTTGAGGCAATTACCTAATACATGGTAGCACACAGATGTATCACTTGGCAACTATTGCACTTACTACCACTTGTTGTCACTCACATGACGATTCGCATCTGGCCCTTCTTTCCTGCCATTCGATTGCGCAAAACTGGAAGTGAGTGTCTGTGTTTCTCATATGTCAAAATTGCCTCTCTTTATTTCTTTTTTAATCATGTGAGCAATAAGGTTATGTAAGCATAAGTATAGAGAGCACATTTCAATTTCAGTCACATTTTTTTCCAAAAATGTCACACTATACCCATTGCATGATCCTATATTCGGAATAGCAGGAAATACGCATTAAAATGAGTCCAAACAAGCCTATTTCAAGTCAGTGGTTTTCATACGACTCCCAAATGAAAGCCTCTTCAACAATCTTATAAGCCACTGATACCAGAGTTTTTGATTGGATCTCATACAAACTTAAGCAGAGGACTGGGCTCACTTGCTGGGGAAAACCAATGAATTGTTTTTTGTGTACACTATTTGCAATGATCGTTTTTTTTGACGAATCAATCATGATAAGGCAAAGCGGCTTAGATGTTCTTTCTTCATGTTATTCCTGCATCACTCAAGTTCCACGATGACATCGCCTTCACTTATATTGGTCACCTTCTTCTTTGAAGTAGACTTTCTTGTCTTTTTACCTGAAAACATACAAATATACAAACCACCACACCATTTACACTTTGGCAATCAGTAACTTTTGAAAAAAAAAATCATTTTAGATAGACCCCCACAAAAAATCTTTTGTCCTAAAAATGAAATGAGAAAACTAAAAAGTCCATTTTTAAGGCTATTAAATGCATGATTTGTGAAAATTGAACTTTTGGACACTTTTCCCTTTTTGGCCAATTTCTTACATTTTTTTCCCTCCAACCCAACTAAAAAAGGTCTCAATCAATTCCCTTCTCATGTTCTCCTCCTCGCAAGATGGTGAGACAAAGCAATGTATGCACACCAATTTTTCTCCTTTCTTCTCTTGTAAAGGATTTGTGCACATGTTTAAAAAAGGTGGCTTGTTTCCGATTTATATCAGTGTGTTCTCACTTGCTCTGGGAGCCGACACTTTGTGTACGCTGACCAACCATTACCATGGAAACAAAATTGAGGTTTTTGATGCTAGACGCGATAATGCAGTGCAACGCCCTATACACTACTGTAGCTAATATTATACTCACCAAAGTGTGTGTGAGATTGTTCTATTTTATAATGTAACTGAACTATGATCCACTAGGGCATTTTTTGTGCTCAAAACAAGCCACAGACCCCCCTTATCCACATTAAAAATTTCGAGGCGCCCATGCCTAGTAGCGTCCCACTCTAGCCTCGGTACGCCCATCACTACCGCCACTGGCATCCATGATCCTTTGCTCATTTTTGTACCTTCCCCAAGGCTCCACTCGCGGGGAAGGGCCTGGTGAGGGTTACTAGTTGGATCATTCGTAAGTATTACAGTATAAAATAGAACATCTCACAATTTTGTTGAGTATATTCTATTTTAATATCCTTTTCATACATTACGAATATCCAACTAGTGCATGACTGCCACACTTGTCACTAGAGGTGGAGGAATTGGAGCCGGTAGTCTCATTTTTTTGCTACGGGGTTTCACGCCATGTGGAAATCTATGTGAAGCTGAAATAATGTTTGTTGCCCATTTACATCCATATACAGAATCATGATAAGCAATATAGCACCTCTATGGTAGCCCCTCTATGTCGAAGCATATACAATTGGAATAAATATAACCCGGCCTTCCTCACCCTATGAGCAGAATGGTACTGATGCTTAGCATCCCTCCTCTACTCTGGCTGCTTTCTGACAGGATGGTTTTGGTCACAATTTAAAAACTAGTAAGGAACTTCTCATACCACACTCTGAACGTTGTAATGCGTCCGTCCCATCCTGCTGCGTGGGTCCAATACTGCCAATAATGTTAACTCCTACGTGAAAAACCCGAGATTTTGCCTAACTCCAACTGTCATAAGATTCGGTTATTGCGATGTTTTATGACCATGACGGAGGCTTTTCACTTTAAAAGCGTCCGAGAGATCGAGGAAGCGGTGACCCAGCGTGGATAATGTTTGCTTTGCTGCGGGTTTAAGGTAAGTTAGAAAAGTTGGTCATAAAATGAGGAAATCCAAAGATTTTCTTAAGAAGGTAGAGAGGAGGAAAAATCTCGAAGTAACTCCCACTGGACACCCAATGGTTTTCTCAGGATCATCAACCACCGTAACGCTAGAAGCTCTGGAACTGGAAGAACTGTAGGCCGAGGTAAAAACGCGAGTGCTGTGTTTGGCTAGCAATAAATCCGAATCCTTTACCACTTCGAAGAAAGCATCCGAGTCCGTGAAACGCCTGCATCGAATCCGGTACTTGCACTAAAGCCCTCGACTGCACGATCCCAAAAAGTTGAAACTGCCGACAAAACAGACCGGCGGTTTGATATGGTTTTCTCAAACATCGACAAATAATACTTTATTTGTGTCTGTTCTCAAACATAAATAGCGCCCATCATTTCGTTTAATATTTTTTATGCAGAGGTGATGCATGCACACGATAATTCGAGCCATACTGAGATGTACAACGCTAAGGCCCCCGAGTCTTTATTTAGAGTCACGTCGCCAACAGAAGCTGTATGTGGAGCAACTTAGAATTTCTTCCCCAGCCGTAGAAGGCGTTGAAGTCTACTATAGTAGATACTGGGAGGGTGACTTCCTTCTAGCATCTGCTGCTGCCAAGGAGGCAGCTTCTACAGAAATATCCGTGCATTAGAAGGCGAACTTGAGAAAGGCTACAGCAGTCAAATATAGAGATTTTATCGTAGAAGCGTCACTCTATCGATTGTCCTATTTACCAGCAGTTTGCCTAACAGGAACCCTCGTTTCGGATGATCCTCTAAATAAACTGACCAGCCTTAAAATCCACACCGTTACGTGACCAAAAAAAGGCTATAAGCAGCAATCCTGCATGAAACCTTGATTGCTAACACGTTGCCAAAATTAGCAAACAGATTGACCCAACTTATAAAGCAGTCTCTCACCAAGCTTTCTCGTCCCGCCAGCCAAACATTTTACAATACTTTCAGTATGTTTGGGATTTTGAAAGTCATTCTTTTGCACACATCGACTATGCCTGTGTAAATCTAGAAAAATCATCTGGTAATTATGACTTTTGAAATGCCACTCCACAGTAATTTTCCGAGTAAGCTATCATTTGGCTGATTTCCCCTGGAAAAACTGTCGACGAAATAGTTGATAACTCCAGGAGAATTCCGCCTTCAGGGTAATAACATTGATTCGGCACCAAGATAGAGGTGGCCCGGATAATCATATTACACATGAGGATACTTTTGTTCCTCCTTGGTTGGTTAACGTAGGCAACTACAGTGGAATAATCTTATCTGATTTTCACCGATTTCCCCGATAACGTCTCTTTGAATCGCCTTAAAGTGTAACATCGCGTTAGCAACTCTAGTACATATAAGTGGGCTTTCTTATAATATTCCCACCACAGTCCTTATTTTGCACCCTTATCATGCATGCTTTCTAACACTGTCTTCGAAGAAATCTCTGTCGTAAATATGACTTGGTGGGGAATTTCTTGAAATTACCTTCCCCCATAAGGACCTTAGAGTTGCAAAACCATCGAAATATATTCACAACTTAGTATTCAAGGACTTGGTGAAAATAGGTCTGACAGTAGTCTTAGTAAAAACTCTGAAGGTGTATCTGAAAAAGTTCCACCACAATCTGCCGAATGGTATAATGTCCCTACCAAGCTTGCCATCAATCCTACGAAGCAGCAGAAACCAAGATGAGCGGATATAACTTCTCTTCATAATGAGCAGGATGTAAACTAAAACGTCTGGCAATTCTCACTCCTCAGGTGGAACAGCTTTTGAATTTCATCATTCTAAGATTGGTGCTCCATGCTCAAGAAACTCCAACTTCAGACTCGGAAGAGGTTAAAATCTTATAAGTAGTCATGGAACCCAGTCCTTCACCTCTTAAATAACCAATGTACCGTAACTATCAGTAACTAGAGACTTGTTTGGTGCTACAATCAAGCAATCGTCGAAATAGACGAATAACTGGATACAAACCCCCCTCGCTTCTTCAGATTTGATAGCCGCTGTTTCTACTAACTTGGAAAGGTAAGGGGAGCAGTAGACAGAACCGAATGCTCATAACTCGAAACTGTAAGACTGGTTGTCCTAATTGGAATCGAAGCCCTAGTTAATGACGAAAACAGGAACAAAGATGTAAGAATCCTTAAGGCTAACGTTTGTGCCGAACCATCCCTAATACAACTCCTAGATAACAGCTGAATGAGTTTTCCATTTGAAAAGTCTCGGACTAATAAATCTGTACAGGGAGTGTAAGTAGAAGAAATTGGTTAGGTCTCCTGTTTCCTTCGGATCGAGGAAGAGTAGAACCTTCTATAGATTTATAATTGGAAAAGATTGTTCCTTTTTCCTAATATCTCCTTCACAGTTCATTCTAGAATCATAGCTTTGAAGTCTCTTTTTGCAAGGATTAGAACAAAATCTGACTTTCATTCAAACATCGTCGGAACGAGTTGGTAAACTCTGAATGGTAACCTGCGGAAAGTCTGCAGAACACGATGATCTGAGGATATCGACCGCGTAACGCCGGGAATAAAGGATTCGACGGGCCCCCACTGGGTCATATTTAGTTAGGAATCATTAAACCTTCCGCACTACCTCGCGCCGCAACATCATACGCCCTTCTAGAACTGGAGTAGAAGGAAATAACTTCCTATACGGTTCTGGAGCTCTATATTGAATTTGCTGCCTTATTAGTCGTAAATCGACTTCCGAAAAGAACCTCTGTTTCCTCTGTTGGCAGGAATAAGGAAAAATTGGAAGCCCTTCTCTGGTATCCATAATCAAAAAACAAAAAGGTTTAAGTCTGAAGAAACCTTCGACTTCAAGTGGTTAATTTCTTGACAGCTTCATCTACAGCTTGACACGAGCCTCTTCTTGAGAAGCTAAGCTAGATCAACTGACCTCCAAAGATATCCCAATCTCAGGAGAAATTCAGATAACCCTTTGCTGTAAGGTTCAAAGCCACAACATCATTCTGTCCTTCCGAGATCAACTTGAATGGCTCTGCAGAACTTGAGAGAATCTTCATAGAAAAAACGAAACTCTCTCAATAGCTTCTTAGACCGCTCCACAAGAGGCTCAAACAAACTGCCCATAAGATGACGTTAGACAGTAAGGCTACACTCGATGTACTCAAACATCACTGTATCTGTACCAAATACCAAATGCGAAGATAACCATCTTCCTTCATTCAATGAATCTACTACTACTCCATCTACTCCATAGTATACGTAGAAGAACCATCTTCAACTCCAGGTGATGGGCACGGTCTCTGCTTGAATTTACCACCAAGGCTATATTCCTTATGATACTAGAAGAACCATCTTCAACCCAGCTGATGGGCCATGGCCTTGGCTAACATAAATTGCCTTGTTCAGTCAGACTTCATCTAATCCCCGCAAAGAGTGGGAACCACATGAACTTTGAAGAACTAACTCGAATCTCCTCACATGTATTCGAAGACTTGGGAATCCCATCTGGAGATGGGGAGTCTTTTTGATAACTTTTCCAAATAGACTTCTGACCTCATCAATAGTCTGTCATAATCATCACAGGAATAAGAGGTTTCATCCACCAACTGTTTCATGTAATGTTTAGCAGCTGAAGCAGAAACTGTAAGAATACGTATCTTGAAGAATAGTCGAATCAACATTTCAACCCTCGATGAACCAAAACAACCGACAAGCCCGGAACAGGTACTTTTCAAGAAGAGCCGACATCGGAATAAAGCGTCACCACATCTGGCAATCTTTCACAGGTTGGTAGCCTCTTCAAATCAGAATCTTTCCCCAACTTTCACCAGTGCACTCTAAACTGTAATCTACTGGACTTCGACTAGAAAGTGCAATGAAGTGAGTACATAATCCCAATAGTGGGTTGATAGTTCCTCAGAAATCTCAGCTTGAACTGCAATAGGAAGAGGAGCTGACCCTGAGGTTATCTCCAGTTGTGATGAATCTTAAGAATGAGTCATGAGAATAATAACCTACTTCCGGAGTTGGTTACTTCTAAAGATATCGACATACATAACTTTAAGTTTTCCTCCGCTCACAATCCTGGAGGCAGACATAACATTACAACTTACCGCAAGCTATAGATTTCTTTACACACACATTGAAAAGATCATCATCATCCGTCTTGATTGTCGAAAAATCATAAACAAATCATTCAACTTGAACTCGTATAAAAGAGTCACTAAAGAGGCTATGGTCATTGTTGCCAAGGAAACGTTCCCTTCCCGTCGGAGTATAAACTGCCTTCTAATAACAAATCTGATCTGGGATCTTAGTATAAGCTATGAAAAAGTCCTCACTATTCTGGGATCCAGAAATATCCCTCTGATCATAGAACGTGGATCCCCGACGTGAGAACTAGCCCGAAGGAGCCTTAAAACTTTCAGAAAGTATGGCCTATGAGAATCTTGATGTCTTTTTGCTGCTGAATCGCCTGAAACCCTCGAGGCGGAGTGGAGGAAAGAATTCTTAACGAGAGAGCTATCTCTGTACGAAACACCAACTACTATCACAGGACTTCCTCCGAAGACTTGCATACTAAACTACAACCTCTTGAAGTCGAGCGCGTCAGAAGAAACAGAAACACGGAATCTATCTTCACACCTTTCTTTGGGTACGAGATGAGTGAACGGAGAGGAGGAACATTTCGGAAAGCACGACGACGGCTAACGCTGACTAGACGGTAGGAAGGACGGAGAATGAACAGCTAAAGGTAGACACGGCCCGATGGTTTGACTAGATTAAGAACGGTTTGGTTCTACTAGGACGGTCGAACGTTTACACCCGGAGAACAATGGTGACCGCCCGACGGTAAGCTCGATGGAAGAATGGTAGAAGTACTTTCAACAGAATAACCGACGGAAACAGCCCAGCGATCGGTTATGCAGACGGACAGCTGTACCGTACAACTGTATTCCTGAAAAGAGAGGCGGAGTAAGAATATTCTCTCATTGAATAAACACCTCTGGGCATCGACAGCTCTACTTTCCTCGATCCGTGAGGAAACGCTCTCTGACTTCGTGTTGAAAGAAGATCTAACTCACTATCGCCGTAAACGACTCATGTTACTTGTTCCTAACCTCATGACCCGTCATTTTAAATTAACATTACAATCGGACATCGGCGGTTCTTGCAGTTAATAGAACGAGTTAAAACACGGGACGTGAAGCAACGGTCGTCAATTTATTAGAAACAGACTCTAGAATAATCAGGACACTCATTTAATTAATTTCTTAACATCACACACAATGCTATCGAGCCACCACGAAACCTCCGGTCCCTTTACGGTTCCACCGGTACCGGTTGTCCAATTCCCTCTACCAACAAAATAGGTCGTAACAATGGGGCCCGATGAGCTCTATTGACTGCTACCAAGGTTGCTTAACTCAGACCTATAATCATATGCCATCACCACGGATGCCTGTTGATAGCGGCTTTAACTATTACGCTACGAAGATATGTGACAGCCCGACTGCTCACGTATAGAGAATATCAAGGACCGAGGCCAAGTAATCTCACATTGAATACATGATTCGCAGCTGGATACTCAAGTGTCGATAAATCCGTGAAGCCGTGTCCTTAACCGGTACCACCGTTCAATAAGCCTGGTTTTGATTACTTTTAAAGAAGGCGTCACCGTCTGACTACTCAACCGTTGATATCTTCCAATTCACTATGAATGGAAGGAGTCGATAGAGTTAGCCCGTCGAAAGTATTCACTTAATCCCACCTGATTCACATCAATCATGAGCCCTTAATCGTTCATAAAGATAGTGTGGCTGGGCGAACTTTCCCTATAAACTGTTATGTAGCCTCTGCAACCACGGT
Organism: Ophioderma brevispina; assembly: GCA_023653785.1. Classification (NCBI taxonomy): domain Eukaryota; kingdom Metazoa; phylum Echinodermata; class Ophiuroidea; order Amphilepidida; family Ophiodermatidae; genus Ophioderma; species Ophioderma brevispina. The sequence continues at coordinate 7,716 of JAMKCH010011946.1, read as the reverse complement.
ATTAGTATCGCCTGGAGACTCTAATCAAAGGTAGATCTTGATTGGTCTGGGATTGGTAGAATATTTGGGTAGAGTCATGCCTGGTCCCGCTGACCCGGAGGAGATGCCTGGATGGAGATGACTGGGTATCCTTGCCTTAAATCACTTGTCTTTCCTCTCCATATACACATCTAATTCGTCCAAATACTTCAGGATTTCCAATTCTGACCAAACTAAGTGTTTATATCCCAGTGTACTTCTCTTGAACCATAACAGCACTTCACACACAGTTCATGAGGGTTCTTGTCTTGTCTTTGAGGAAAAACTCTTACACTCAAACATCTGCGAAGTGGCACGGTAAAAACCTCTTCTGCAACATCAAAAAGTAAGACGAACATGCATCGGATGTTATATATAGTAATTAAAAAACTCCCGTCGAGAACCTGGATATCCACATGGTAGATAGGATAAGGCAGTAGACACGGTTGACGAGACAAGACAGACGCGGCACCCCCCCCCCAAATCTGGAGAAGAATTGAGATTCATCGGCACGAGCTGGAAATACCACTGCTGCGAAAAAAACAGATGACATGGGTGCAGCATGAGACTCGTGATGCTAGATAACAAGCGGCCGAAAGAAAAAAAATATAATAAATAATGCAAGGGAGCCAGACACGCCAAAGGGACACACATTTCCCCCAACATGCCCTGGCGGTCAAATTGTGGACTTTACAAGGGGGGAGCTAAACCTGGCCAAAGGAAATAAGCCCACTTAATACCCCCAGTACGACGACCGAAAACGGCCTGAAGGCTCGCGGTGCAAACCATGTGAAGGGAAAATATAATACTTATACCAACATCTCCGCATTCTGATCTTCCGAATTCGGATCTTCCGAATTCCAATCTTGAAAATCTCACAAACATCATCAGCAAAAAACTTCATCCCCAAAGCTTCCCGATGAACATAGTTGTACCAAACATCCTCCAGATGCGTTATATAAATATAATGGCTCCAATAATCGGCATAATGGGGGAAAATGATGTATAAATATCCCCATAAAAATCACCTGGTTCCCACCCGAACTGAGACCAAAAAAGGAGCAAAGGATCATGGATGCCAGTGGCTATAGTGATGGGCGTACCGATGCTAGCGTGGGACGGCTACTAGGCATGGGTGCACCGATATTTTTAATGAGTGGCATAAGGGGTGTCCTGATGCTTTTTTTGAGTACAAAAAATGCACTAGTTGGAACATTTCGTATGTTATAAATGGATAAAATAGAATGATGGGTGGTTAACCACTAAAAAAAGCAGTTTTTGTCAGTATCTTTCTAAATAATAGATTTGGGGAAGCTGAAATTCAGGAGGACAATGATAAAAATACGCATTTAAAGGGGCATTTTCGGGATCCACAGCCTCGTCTCCCCCTACTTCTCAAAAGACGGTTAGATTTTCATATCATCTGAACCGTTACCTTAGTACTGGTCCCTGTGTTCCATATCTTACGTGCAAAATTCGGGCCGGTTTGTAAGAAGTCGCAATTTTGTATTTTCTGTCCGTAAACGGACATAAATATAGCACAGTGGCTTATGGAACCATGGGAAACGAGCATTTGCTCATAACACAAACGGCAAGTCTGGGCTCTCAGCTAAAAAGTTGTGAGTAAGCGTTTTTCTTCTCAAGTATATCTAGTGAACATGAATAAACACAGAAGGTCTGGAATCACGCAATGCCCCCTTTAATTACGATCAAAATTGATACTACTTTCCGGTTAAATCAGGGGGTCCAAAGACGATCGGAACAAGCACCTTTAAGGCCATACTTGTGGTTCTTCTTTTCACTAGTGTCCTGAACATATAGATCACACCTGTGTTAACTTGACCTTTAGTTCAATACATCAATGAATAAAAATAGTTCACATTTTTTCAGTATATTAAAAAAAATTTTTCTATGCTCACCCACCTTGCCAGTTCCCTGAAGAAAATAAGCTATTGGTGGCATCTTCATGGCTCTACTACCCCAAACTTCTTTGGGTGGGGGCTTCGCCAAACCTGAGATGGTGTAAGAGTGCAGTTTCAAAAGAATTTGAACACATATGGTACTAAAGAGCGCAATACGGTGACATCAACCCTACTACAAAGTTTACATGATTCACCTTCATTTGTGTAAGAGGTCCTGAAAAGTTTAACAAACTGTTGAATAAGAAGACATGACATTAAAAATAAACAGTCCTGTTTTATTTTATTAGTTTTTTAATTTTAATCTTTCTCCAGAGATGCAAGCCTAAGCATGAAAAACATTAACTGATTACAACAGGACCATCTGCCTACAGTCAGACATTCTTCTTGTGAGAGATGGGTGCCCAACTTTTTTTCCATAGGGATTCCAATTTCTGAACTTAGATCTTTAGATTGATTTTGACTCTCACGTAAGGAGCTAATGAACTGAACTTTTGAAAAATTTAGCATGGTTAAGAACCCAGTCTAGTATGCAGAAGGTCTTTCATTTTGAATCCGGCTCAGAGCGCATTTTGTCAGAGTCGTATATGGAACAGTCCCTTTGGGAAAAATAAACTAATCCATGCTGTTAACCCAAAACCTAAACTAGTTTCTACATCAATCATGTCCTGGCCTTGATATTGCCCATTAATGCGTCTTGTGTATTTTCCAATATCAGTGCACTCACACAGATTACGGTGATGTACTTAAGATGACTCTACAATGAGGTGTTAATCATATTTCTTGAAAATATGCAAATGACTCAATAATAACCTGTTCCAACGTATCAGCACATGACATCATCATGATGATCATGCACTAACACCACACCACATTAAGTTCAATGACTATTATTTTGGTTTAGTCTGTAGAGTGATTAATGACTTTTCGTTCTGTCTGTGTATACATGCAGACGACAGGCATCATCCATCCACACAGGCATCCCTCCATTCATCTGCATGATCCCATAGACCCTCACAACATGTTAAGGGTCAAAAATTGCCTACCAGTTATAAATCTGGTCAATTCTGGAATTATAAATAATTTCTGTTCCCACAAAATATGTCAAAAAAGTATGTCTGAGTTCCTTCTTTAATGGCAGGAGTGCATTGTGGATTCCTTAGAGATCTTAACACCATACTTTCCTTCCCGCAGCTCCAACCCTAACAAAAGTTACAGCCCCAAGATCGCCCGGGCAATAGATATGACCAAGACATTTAATATTTGCATAACAACCTACCACTTGGCCTCTACTACGTTATGGAATGAATCTTTCAGGCATGGCTGATATTACTTCTTGCTAGATCTGGTTGTAGGCTTCTCTGGGATCAGAGCCTGCAGGTTGGCAATTTCTTTTCCTCACTACATGCACTGGAAACTGTTGAAAAGAAAGAAGAGGTATTACCATCCCTCGCCAAAAGAACGTGAACACCCGCGCTTTCCTTAATGCCAATCAAGCGTGAATACTTTTCTGTGAGTGAATAAAATCAATTCTCCAACTCCAAGGAAAGCAGGAGCTGGGAGCATTTGTTTTAACCCTTCCCCCCCTCCCCAGCAGACAATGTTGAGACCCCCTTCACAACACTATCAAACCGTTGGCCTCTGTACAACATTGTACGGGGGAGCGGGGCATTTATTTACACCTGATCGCTTAAAATTGTTCCAAAATTTTGGCGAGGATTGTCTGAGTCAATGGCAAAAAAATATCATTAACATCTAATTTCATTTGCTCATAATTCCAAAAATACGCAAGATAGATAACCAAATTCCCCAGGAATCTTTTACCTTAATACACCGACATTACCGAGAAATCTGAGAGAAAACGGTTTGCAATAAAGGAGTTCATCAGAGTACTGAAAATGTGTACGATAAACTAAACAAACCGTCACATTTGCATTTCCTTCATTTTTACAAATCAGGTATTACATACAGCTATTCTATTTTTCAAGTAGAAAAAAGGGGAAAAACAGAAAATAAATAACTCCCGCACACTGCATTCACATTTGGCGAGTGACAGAACGACGTTTGGATTCCAAAATTAAGATTTTTTTCAACATTATGATCATTTCATGCAACAATTAAATCTACGATGAATGTTATTGGGGAATGTGACTACCAGTTAATTGGCTTTTTAGAATTTTTCATTTGTAAGGTAAATTTTGAGCTATTAAAAAGCGCAGCAATTTTATACACAGCGTTTTACATAAAATTATTTTGGACTATATATATCGTTCTACAACGCGTGTCTCTATGGTGTAAAAATACTTTGGCCTACATCTTTTTTTTTTTTTAAAAAATCCAAGAATGTACAAAATGGAAGAAGAAAAATGAAAAATAGAAAAAAAGTGACAACAGTTGGATTCGAACACCGTGACTTTGGATATCAATTATCGCGAGCTAACCAATCGACCACGGACGTCGTTGTTTAATGGAGTGAATTGTAAAGTCAAATCTATCAATGGTAAGTTGACTGCAACCCCCCCTAACCCCTAACACACGGTAACCAACATCACTTTAACCATAACACATCTGATTTTTTTCAGAATGCTTGAAAAAACATGAATTTTTATCATGGATTGAGATGTTGGAACCACTGCGTTAACTCGCTAGATGATATTCCGAAATTTGAAAGGCGCGTATCGCCGTTTAGGCAACGGTTTACCTTGTGTTAAGTAATAAGCTCATACGAACATGTTTTTTTTTCTTTTCAATGGCGAGACCATCAAAACCCGCGTATTTAAATGTGGCCAATCATTAACGATTTACCGTTTGCACTTTAAACCAGTTAGCCTCATTTTTCAAATCGAGTCGTGACTTTCGGCATTGTTTTTTTCTATATGAAGCGAAATAGGGACTGAGTGGCAGGGATGTTTTGCAACGGTCCATCATATTCACTGTTGCTAAAATGAGCATAGTGATCATAGCCTCTTTGATGAGAATCGGGAATATCATATGTTAAAGATCTAATTTAATAGGTTGAAGAAATAAGCTCAACGTGTGGGTAATTATCATAACACGAAATTTAGACTTCATACCCCCACAAAAAATTTTCAGTCAGTGAAAAATTCATGGCCCCAAGGATTTGAAGAGTGATCTTGGGTTCACTTGTGCGATTTTCTGAAGGACTATAGAAAAAAATCATAACTTCATTTCTGAACTATTAGCTCAGTTGCTAGAGTTTTGAACTAAGAAAACGGAAGATCCAGGTTCAAATCCTTGGATACTCATTGAAAATTTCATGGTAGATTCTAAAATTGTTAATTGTTATATAATAAGTGTAGTCAATTTTTTACCCCCCTTATGAAGATCATTTTCAATTACTTTTTTTCTTCGTTCTTGGATATTATTGTCACATTTTAATGTAGTCATTGCATTAAGTACATCATAGAAGGCCAATTTAACAATTAGGTTTCGTCATTACGCCTGAATGTGTTTGGTAGTTTAAGTCCTGTTGAATCTTTTATTTCAACGTTTGAAACTCCAAGGTTTTGAAAATTTAGGTATCATTATTTTAAATGTATGTAAGAATATCCTTCAATATGTAACTGTCCTCATGATTTACGGTAGATGAAATTGCTCTGGCTTTAACTTGGAATCTTTTCGAGGTTTTTTAATCCTATATAAGTGCTCTTGCAAATAAATTTTAAAGTGACCATTTCTCACTACAACTTGAGTTCCTTCGTGTTTTGTTTGGAATCAAAGAACCATGTTCGTCCATATTATTTGTGAAACCCAACAATTCCTCCTATGCACAAATATTTGTCTATGCTATTAAGATTTTAATATTATGGGCATTACCGTATTACATATTTTTTCCACAATAAAAATTTTGTCACAATATAGCAACACGTCAGAAACAAATTATCCTGAAAATTTGGTTTTAAATCTTTGCTGTTTTTAAATTACAAGCAAACTTGGAAATTAGATTGAAAATTTGTGCAAATGACTCATACAATCCTCGAAAGAACTTGGGACACCCCGCGCTTTCTTATGCAATCCAAGCGTGATACTTTGCTGTGAGTTAATAAAATCATTCTCCAAACTCCAAGGGTAAGCAGGAGCTTGGGCATTGTTTTATTATACCCGTCCCCCCTCCCCATCCGACATGTTTGAGACACCTTCACAACACGATCACACGTTGGCCTCTAACAACTTGTACGGGGGAAGCGGGGCATGTTTTTACCACCTGACTCGCTTAACTATGTTCCAAGAATTATTGGCGAGATTTCTAGTCAATGCAAAAAATATCTAATTTCACGTTTTTTGCTTCATAATTTCCAAATACGCAAGAGAAGATAACCAAATTCCCAGGAGATCTTTTTACCGTAATATACCTACAATACAGAGAAATCTGAGAGAAAACGATTTGGCAATAAAGTAGTATTCCAAGAGTCTGAAAATGTGTACGATAAACTAAACATACCGTCACATTGCATTTCCTTCAATTTTTTCCAAATCAAGGTATTACAGCTATTCTAAATTTTCAAGTAGAAAAAAGGGGAAAAACAGAAAATAAAACTCGCACACATTGCATGCACGAGTTTGGCGAGTTGACCAGAACGACTTTTGGAGTCCACAAAATTAAGATTTTTTCACAATTGTTTTTAAAAAATGATCATTTCATGCCCAACAATTAGATCTACGAGGATGTTATTGGGGAATGTGACTACCATTTAAGGTTGGCTTTTTAGAAGTCATTTGTAAGGGAAATTTTTGAGCTATAAAAAAAGCGCAGCAATTTTAATACACACAACGTTTACGATAAAGTTATTTTGGAATATATATATCGTTCTACAACGAGTGTCTCTAGGTGTAAATATTTGGCCTACAAGTGCTTTTTCATTACTAGAATGTAAAAAAAAAATATACAAAAGGGGAAGAAGAAAATGAAGAAAATGAAAAAATAGAAAAAGAAAAAAACAGTTGGATTCGAACCGTGGACAACTTTGGATATCAAGTATCGAGAGCTAACCACTCGACCAAGGACGTCGTTGTGTAATGCGAGGTGAATTGTAACGCAAATGCTATCAATGGTAAACGTTGACTGCAAACCCTACACCCGGTTAACCCCGGAGCGTTACCTTAACAAATCTTGATTTTTCAGGAATTCTTGAAAAAAAATGAAATTTTAATCATGGTTTGAGGATGTTGGAACCACGCGTAACTAGAGATGACATGCCGACATTTGAAAGGCGCGTAACGGCGTTTAAGCAACGGTTTACCTTGTGTTAGTATAAGATTCATAGAACAGTTTTTTCGTTTCAATGGCGAACCATTCAAAAACCGGTATTTCATGTGGCACATCATTAACGATTTACCGTTTGAACTTTACCATTAGCCTCATTTCAAAGTGAAGTCCAGTGACTTCGGCATTGTTCTATATGAATGACGAAATAGGAACTGAGTTGCAGGGATGTTCAACGTCATCATATTTTGTTGCTAAAATGATGCATAGTGATAATAGACCTATTGGATGAAGAATCGGGGAATATCATATGTTATAAATATTCTACTATAAATACGTTGAAGAGGAAATAAGCTAAACGTGGTGTAATTATCATAAACGAAATTTAGACTTATACCACACCACAAAAAAGGTCAGTCAGTGAAAAATTCACTGGCCCTAAGGATTTGAAGATGTGATATGGGTTCACTTGTCCGTTTTTCTGAAGGACTATAGTAAAAATATCGATAATCTTCCACTTCTAATATTAGCTCAGTGATAGAGTATTGAATAAGA